>OMLP01027843.1:16140-46676 GCA_900302685.1 Spondyliosoma cantharus | reverse complement strand
GTCACTATTTATACTACACTGTTTTTTCTTTTTCTTAATATCACAGTTTACATTGTCACCATATCAACCTCTCATTGCATGCACAGAAAGTCAAAAGCGCACACACACACACACACACACACACACACACACACACACAGATCAGAAATGTATTTTGGAGTTCCTGACAGTTTCCTGACCCTGAAGCCTTCAAGCAATAGTTTGACATTTTGGGAAATATTTGCTTTCTTGCAGGGAGTTCGATGAGACGATTGATAACACTCTCATTTCTATCTGTTAGATTTGAAGCTACAGCTGATTACCTTATCTTAGCATAAAGACTGGAAGCATTGGGAGACGGCGAGCCTGTTTTAAAGTACCAAAAGCCTACCAGCACCTCGAAAGCTGACGAATTAACATGTTTGTTTTTAGCAGTGCATGAAAAAGTTTGAGCTATTCCTTTAACATTAAGCCTAGCATTACCTCTGTTTCCTTACTCTGAGCTTTATTCAAATACTAGAACCCAATCGTAATCCCACTGGAAATCCTAGCACTAAAGATAAACTCTGTCCTAGAAATAATTCAGTATTAACTTGTCAAAGTTTAAAGCAGCATTTTTGTTCCCCCCCGCCACTGACATCCTACTCTTCCTCTCATATTGTTGTGAGTATTTGGTCCCTACAAAGAAAAACACACAGAACCGCACTGTGTTCAATCTCCGCTTGAGCCGACTCTGTCAAAGGAGGGTTTCAGTGAGCCTAGGTGTCCCTTGATGAAGACCTGTTTTTTCCCAGGGAGCCCAGAGAACCTTTGGTCACAGATAAGCTGGCCTCAGAGATACGCGAACATCTAAAATTAGTGTTGTCAGAATGCTTCAGGGTAGGACAGCTTGAGATTTCACACTGCACACTAGTAGTCACTTTGTTCAAGTCCCACTGCTGCTCTGCGAGTACAGCGGTTGTGTCTGTGAGCGAGACATGAAATAAAACAATCCAGCAATCCAATTTCCGCAATAAATGTTGGCACTGTACATTTTTGTAAAACCACACGTATGTTGAGACTTTAAATTTCATTATGTTTCTATTTTGTGTTGTGGCAATGCTGCGCTTATGGTCTCATAATATTTGGACACAAAACCCTGTTGGTTATCCCGCCCATGACGCCTGACTGCCACAACAGCACCATCCCCATGACCCCCTGACATGAAAATCTGCGCATATACATGTTGGAGAGTCCAAAATAGTGAAACGGAGGATGCTATGGTAACTTATTAGCTGTCTTGCATCAATCACCATGACAGATGATTTTTGCTTGGGGCAAAGTAGAACAGAAGAGCAATATTAGGGAGAAGCTCTGGCAGTTATTGTGACTGATCATCACCTGCAAGGCCGAGCTAGCTCAACAGCAAGTTCACCGACTAGTCCTGCGAGTCGTCCCTACATCATCCGGCCCCAACTCTTCAACCGAGCAAACGTCACTTTGTGGTGTGACCACCGTTTTTGACAGATGTAATGGTGCCTTGTCATGCTGCTGAATAGGAGACTATTTCCATGCAATATACCTTTTTCACAGCAGACATTTAAGTAGGAAAAGCGCAGGTGGAACTAATAACGATGGCTTTGTTCTGTTCAAGTGTCCCAGTAAGCCATGACAGTGTGACAGTGAACCAGCTTGCACAAAACCTCTGAAACTGAAGCAACTAAACGGCATCCGGCCATTTTAAATTTTATTACGTACACTTGTGCATTTCCAACTGTGAAATGTTGAAATGTCCTAAATCTACAGCCCGCCCTTAGTGGCTAATAGAATTACAATGGAAATAGCTTTGCTGGAACTCAAAACACATCCGGTGCGAAATGGGAAGATTTGTGAGTTCAAAAGAGTCTATACCTTTTGAATAGAAAGGCGCAAAGGCTGTTTCCTGTCTTCAAAACTAAAACTACCTGCAGCCGAGAGGAAATGGGTGTAACACCGGGTAATCAGTAATCACTTTCACCTTATCTTGAGATATAGACGAACAGTCTCCGTGGTCTATTTAGTCATGTCTGTGTGTATATTTGTGCATGTGTGTGTGTGTGTGTGATGTCTGTGTGCAGTACAGATGTGTTTGATTTACGTTTGGTGCACCAAGTCAAATCTGACGCCAGATTATTGTTTGCGGCGACTATCTTGTACACAACTTCAAAGATCCTGCAACCACAAATCTAATCTGGATCAAACGCCACTACAGTGGAAACCTCGAGTCTTTACGCATTCATTTAGAGTCACAGCTGTGCCAAGCAGTCCCGTGATTTGATAACAGATAAGAACAAGAGACCTGTGCAAATGTGCTGGAGAAAGTAGATGCACGGTTTGGAAACCAGAACCATTTGACCCTTTTTATTGAAAAGAACTCTCCAGATTTCAATAATTCAAAACAGGCGGCGTGAATCGAAAGTTTAGAAATGAAAACATTTTATGATGATAAATCCATCCCTCACATCCAAGAGCGCACGTTCTACAGCAAGCTTGAACTATGACCTCCGGCAGGTTCATGGCGTCAGAGTCTCATGAGAAAAGGTTCAGTACTCCCTTCTTCCCCGCCACCTCTACCCACTCCAACCAGAAGAGAAGAAAAAAAAAACTCAGAGGCCTGTTTCAAATCCAGAACTGTGTAAATCCTGTGGCATGAGTCCATGAAGTGGTCCTGGAGGTGAGGATAGTGTTTGGGGGATTAGCCCCAGTCCAGGTGGTCTTCATTTAGCCCCCCCACCCCCATCGGGGGGCTGTGAGCTGCTGTAAGAGCTCAGCACGTGGTCATCACAGCTTCCACCCGGTTCTGATCTCGTCAATCCACCTCTGCTCTTTTTTTTTTTTGTTCTCAGCGGTGTGCACCTGAGCGCTGCAGCTCATAAAACACTGTTGAATCTCTATTAAACATGATCGGGTCCATGGTGCACTGCATATCTCATCAGGTTGACCGTGTTTTGCAGCCGCGATACCAGATTATTACTAATCCAAAATTGTTACCAAAATTGAACTGATAAATACGCAGAGAACGGTACTGTAGAGAAAAGCAAAGCAAAAGTGGAGGCATAGATTGTTCCATTACCTGGCATGTAAACAAGTATATCAAGAGTATCGTGTGGAAATAAAGAGCAAAAAGAACTGGAAGACAGCGAGAGAAAGGAGAAGTCAAGGACAGGAAAGAAGAACATGGCAACAATCGCAATGACAGCGACGATAATGATCAACTAAAAAAAAAAAAACGAGGTCAAACATATCCAAATACGTCCTCTGCTATACATCTTCCCCTTGCTCCTTAGATGGGTGTTCCAGGTATTGTCCCTCTGCTAGCTAGAGTTTGAAGTTGTGTAAACAGGTCTAAATGGCAGGGAAGCTGGTGAAGATCTGAGAGATGCTCTGATCAAAGGCACCTTTACATGCAGCCGGTGTCAGTGCTCTGCATGTGTGTGTGTGTGTGTGTGCGTCCCACGATGAGATGACAGACATAGATCCGTCTGGTGTGGTTCTTTTTAGAGGCCCGGTTGCATTTTGACAGCCTCTGTTTGCACAACACAAGCCATGGGAAAGCGCACCCACCTGCACCAAAGCTTGCACAACACCTCACATGGACCCTTCCCTGCTGGACTGAGGCCATCACATGTGCTCAATGAGCGTAAGACAAAAAAAAAGCAGATCTAATGCTGCCATTTTAAAGAACATCTGGAAAGAAATCAATGGGGGGCGTTGAATGGGCAAATTACTCTGCTTTAGCACACTCGACAAGTGGCATGTGAGTGATGGACAAATTCTCAGGTAAAATCTTTGTGAGTTAAATACACCTTTATCCTCGACACCTCTTGAGCAAACAAAGAAGAGAAAGAGGAAGGGCGAGGGAGAGAGAAAAGCTGAGGGGGTTGAGTTCACGACAGCTTCCCTGCTCAGCAAGAACTAGCCTTTGAAAATCCCTTTAACAAAAAGAAACGGAGCAGAGTAAATGTCTGTCCAGGAAGTCCAAACTCTGGAGCGTTTTTCGCCGATTATTGTTCGAGGTGACATTGCATGAGAGCTCTTTTGGCTGGTCTGCTTCCATGCAGTCCAATCCCGAGTTAAAGGGACCACCCATTAGCCTTGCCTGAAGAAAATGCCCATTCAGTCTCGGCGCCTATTCACAGACCTGCCTGTCTCTCAGGGCTCACTCCTGGCTGAGGAGAGGGAGGGGGGGGGTGGCAGGGTTCCTAAAAGCGGGGATCTGGAGAATGACGTCTGGTTGCCGTGGACTGCTGAACGGGCCAGAGTCAAGGGGGTCTCCTGCTGCGGGGAGAGCAGGGCTTTGATTCGCCACTCAGTTCCAGAGCCGTGTCCCAGAACAATCGACAGCTAAAACCCCAGGGGCCAGGCTTGGTGAGAGGAGAGGTTAGCGGTAGGGTGGCCGCATGTTGTGCATGGTGGTGACAGTGACATTGACAATGATGGGGGGACAATGTGGCGGCAAGCAGCTGTGTGGGAGGTGACAGTGGGGTGAGGAGAGAGGTTGAGTATGGAGGGACTCTGCTAACAGACTTCTTGGACTGAAGCGTTGGAGTGAAAGGGGCAGGCTTCGTTTGTTGGCCAGCTTTCGTTTGTGCAGTAAACAGCTAGGTAACCATTGAAAATGGGTTTAGCTCGTTTTTGTGAGCGCAGAGATCACAAACACAGGCAAAATGTGGAGTTCTTTCTCTGCTTCGATTTTAGTCAATTAGAGGAGAGTCATTATGTTTGACTTTCTCATTGTCTGTCATATAAGTGCTGCAGTGTTGAAGGGCAGCCTTGACAGAGCCCTCATGGCTCCAGCAGATGGAAAATCGGGGCCCACCTGAGTTCGGCCTCACGTCTGCTTCACATTACAGTTTCCAACACTGACAGTGTGGCTCACATTAAGGGAAGCTGCGCATCACTGCAGTGAGATTGGAAGTTGATTCAGATAGTGTGCATTGAAGGGAATGACCCAATTACTTGGCAATTCATCAGTTGCAGCAAGCTCCGCAAAAGCGACTCACAAACAGAGAGCTATGTGAGGTTTCCTTCCCTTCAACACCTGGCTTGAAGCCCATTTATCCTGTGGGTTTGTGTTACAGCCCATGCAGCGATCAATATTGCACCAGGAACAGGTCCCAAAGTAGGGAAGCAATTGCATGCAATTGGTTTATTCTGACTTCCGCCTTCGACAACAACTGTCCTGTTGCAGGAAATCTTGGAAGCAGACAGTACACAGAGCTTAGAATCACTAGAGATACTTAGTTTTTACGCAACTTTGTACATTTTACTATATGGTGCACTATAAACATGCAGTTTAAATTCATGTTTCCAACACTGTTATTGTAGCAGTTGTTGTAATATTAATCAGCTGTTCAAATGTGAAATCCCTACGGACTGTGTTAACATTTAACATGAAATTGAACTACCTACAGTAGTTACACACACATGCATGCTGTCTGTCCAGTACACATAGACAATACAGTCATATAAACACTCTTGTATTAGGAAGAATACAATACATGTTGCAGGAAAAAAAAAAAGATCCTGCACAGCGCGAGAGATTTGAGCGCAGTGTGTGTGAATTCTGTTCTGTGCGGCGTCTTCAATGCTACATGCCAAGGCAGCAGAAATACCTTGTTTTAAATTAGCCAGTCTCATCCCAGAAGAGACTCCCAACTCCGAACTCCTCCCCTCTCCTTGAGCTTGATGGGGCCCAGAGAAGGAGCCCCCAGAATGCTGATAACTCCCCCCGCCATTCACCGGCGCTCTGGTTCATATTTTTGTGGAGGTCCATTGACTTTCTCCTTTTCAGTCTCCCTTTAATCCCTAGGTCTGTGTCCTCAGTGGCTCTCTACAGAGGGGCTATTATTCAGGGCCTTATTACTGCGCCCCTCGCGGCTTATCTCCTTCCTGGTGACAGTCTTTTCAAGCCTCTCCCTAATGACCTGGGGAAGCTCACATGCTCAACTTCCCAGGGCTGCGGGGCCCCGCTGATGTCAGAGGGGGTGGCCCCCACGCAGGGGCTCCTGGTCCTGCCAAAGAAAAAGAGAGAGGCACGGAAAGGTCCTGCCACAGCCACTGACGCATCTTACACTGACACTCCACACATCTGCTGCTCCTTCTTCTACTCAGGCAGGTGACAAAGCAGAGTCCAGCGTGCAGGAGGAGTCTACACCCTACAAGGCACGGGCTCGGAAGACCTCGAACCATTCTGATTTAAATGAGCTCATCAGCGGTAGTGGTGTCAGAGTCTGTTTGGACCGGGTATATGTGGTACTTTTGTCTGGGATTTTTTTTGTCACAAGGATAGAATGAAATCAGAGCCTGTGGTGCTGCATCAGGTGATGTCACATGACTTTTCCAAGTGTGAGGCAGCAAACTTCAAGTGAGGTGAAAAATGATGGCTCTGCTTTTATTTGTCAAAAGATCCAAACCTCATGTTTATATTCAAAAGTGGTCTGCTGGCACACGTTGTGATACATTCTGTATCTTTAAGCCTTGATTAAAAGTCTGCTACAGCCAGCCATTCGTCTTTGTCAGGACAAGTGAGGGGATTGAATTGCATTTTTTATGAGTGAAAGCTTTTCATTCTACTTACATGGAATTTCTTGTCCCAGTAAATCAAAAGAATGGATCCCCAGATGGGATCTCTGTTTCTATTCAATCATACTAGATTGCCTCAGACTCCCTTCAGCATGTCCAAAACACTGCATTACAATGTACAACAAATATCATGCATCGAGGCTATTGAAGCGCGGAAAACTCCAGCTGTTTTCAGCCCAGCTTGGTCATTCACATGCAGTTTGAAATCGCATGGATGCTATAGGGATCAGTGAGGAGGAATGAACTCTCTTTTAGGTGATTGTCAGTGTCCTACTGGTGCACCCTCTAATTATCATCGCCATCTTGCTGCTTAACCCTGTGGTGTCTTTGGAGAGGTTGGAAAAGGACATGGCTGTCCATTATACTTTCATCTTAGATTGGACCCCCAGGATACAATGAGCTGACTACGATTCGGTCATCAGAGCAGGCGTGCTGCTGTCTGCTGTATACAGAGATCCTGGGAAATGTGACACAGGTGTCTTGCTGCTCTCTCACATGGCAGGCAGGCCCGTCGCCCTGAGGCCAAGGGGAAACGATGGTCCTTAGTGTTTATGTCTCTGAATCATAAACTACTTAAGACTTTGAGAAAACACGTTGAACTGGTCCAATTAAGAAAGTAATGGCTTTAGTGAGGTTATTTACAGCACAAAAAGCTGGAGACATGCTGGGCAAGCCCCAGAGGAGGTAACGTAGTCTTCTGCTGCTTATTCTCTTCCTTCCTACATCCCCATCTGGTACACTTTTAGAAAAATTACATTACAAGACTATTCAATGAGCTCTGTGAGTTTAGTAGAAGTATGAATTTGGGGTCCAACAGAGCAAAAAAATGTGATCGGAACAAATCTGTCTTTATTCAAAAGAATAAACAACATTAAAACATTCATGATCCAAACGATCCGTCGTAAATATCCCTCAGAGTTTACAGTCCAACTTCCTGTTACAACTTTGATCCCAAAGTCAACAGAATTGATGTGTGTTTGTTTACAGGCTGTTTGCATTCCGGGATTATTACCAATTCTTTGGAGCACGAACTTGCAGTGTTCCCTTCACATGAAGTGGCGTCCATTATCAGGTGAGGGTGTCGGTTTGTTTACAACTCTGATTTGACTGCTTGTGTGTCACTTTGCTTAAAGATTTACAGCAGTTACTTTGGCGAGCACAACATGTTCATAAAACCTGCAGAAATCATGGTCTACTTATGAAACTATCAAATGGTTTTTGTACTGACTGATAAATCATATTGGTGAACATGCATGAATCACAATGAATAAGTAAAATCCTTATATTTACATGAGCTGTGCATTCACACTCAGCACACAGACACCTGACCTTTCAGATGGAGCTCCGGTTTCATGCATTCACACCATTTGGCCAATCAGTTAAAGTCCCAGCTCAGATAACTGGTTTCATATAAGTGGCCACTGTGAGGTTAGCTAGCACAATGGCTAAGAAAATAGAGAAGAGCTGACACAGGTACCCCAATATTTGCTTATTTATCAAAACTCATATTGCAGGACTGAACAAAATCACACATCACAGATTTGTGTGCATGCCTGAAGTAACTAATACTTCATTACATCACAAACATCACATCACCTTCCTACAATAGTACCTGCAAACACCTTCTTCTCTCCCACTAAAACGTTTCCTTTCACCAGAGCTAATGGAATCTGCAAAGCCTTTTGGAGCGGAGACGCTGATGCCCTTTAACCCTCCACTTTGTGTTTGGGCTTTTAGCCTTTTAATTACCCCAAAACACATATTTTCCCCTGCATCCACCAGCAAGGTGACTGACGAGACAGAGGAATGTGAAGGTAAGCGCAGACGCACCGAGGACTGTTCAGTGAAGGAAGTTGAAACCTAACAGCAGCTTAAACCAACCACACACCCAAAACTTCAACAGAGCATCTGTGCGCGGGTGAAAAGAGAGGGATTATGCGCAGACTGTTAAATAGGCCATCAAATTGGATGGAAATCCATTTGCTGGTGGAGTCATTGTGGTCTGTTGCCAAAAAAGTGCCTTCCCTTTTGAGCGTAAGAGTCCAGTTTGTAAATGCTCTCACTTCAGCCCCGTGCATCGGATGCCCCATTAATGAGACATACGAGAAAGTGTGAAGTCAAAGACATTTACACAATAACATTTTGTGTTAATTTTAATAACATTAAAAAAAAAAATAACATTAAAAAGAAAATGTCATGTGTGTAAACTGGCTTTTCTACGAGTTTATTTGCTGATGCAGTTTGGCTCTTCAACTTTATATTTACTCTCAGTCTTTAGTAAGAAAACATCCACCCATCTTTTTTTTCTGATCTGTTTTTGTAAACAGAATAAAGATTGGTTAAAATAAAAGTTAGATGAGGTAATGTGTTGTCTTAATCCCGACAAGTCAGCACCACATCCTGAGATCAGACACGCAGTCGTGTTGTCGCCTGGGATGGACTCCTGCGGTTGTGGATCCTGACAACCTGGTTGAGCTAAAAAGAAGACCCAAGGACCGTGTTCCTGGAAGGTAACAACTGCCATCAAAAGAAAAGGGGAAAAGGGGGGCTCTGATAATAATGGAAAAGTGTTTTGACATCCAGGTTTAAGTAATTATTGGATTAAGATAAGAGGGGAATTCCAGCCGATGTGAGGTAAAACAAACAAAACAGGAGATTGCAAATTATTCCACCAACAGCAGAAGTCTCCCCGTGGCCTCAGGGCAGGTGTAGCGCACACTCATTCACGCTCACATTACATCATGGATGTAATGACACATGGAACAATGGAAAAATGCGTGTTGGTACATTACTGAAGAGCCCTGTAGCCTCCCTGCAGGGTCAGCGTCAGGGCAGAAGGATTCTATAGTTTACAGGAGAGAAGTTTACGAATGTATTGCGAGTGAATATGCAGGTAACTTGTAAAAAATGCTTGATTCCTGACACCGAGCTAACTGTGACTCAACTTGTTCCACATCCTCTGTGTCTGTGTGTTCTCTAATTAAAAATGTTACAGCAAAATGTAACATGTAATCAAGGCCAAGGAGGCACAGGTCTTTTTTTTTCCAGATGCAGGTGGAAACAAAAACTAATCCTGTTCAAGCAAACTGGGTTAGAACATGCACATGCACAGATAGACAGAACTCAGACAAAACAAATATTGCAATTGTATCACTGTCCTACTTGTTGATATAAGATCGTCCGCACTGTGTTTTACTTTCAATTGAACCTCCTTTACACAACTTTTTTTCCATCTCAGACTAGCTTTCCTGGGGGATTACCTCCATTTGTTACAATTCTGCAGCACACGATTCATGTCCAATACAAACAAAGGAAATAAAACTGGGGGCAGTGGATGTTTGCAAAGCATGTCTGACTGTCACGTTGAAGGCCAGAATCTGTGTCACATAACAGGCAGTAATACATGCACACATGCATTCAAATACAATGTTTTAACCATATCCACCATAACCACATACATTCCTTCCCCCTGACCTGATGCAACAGATGGTTTGTGACACAGAACCACCTGGTAGCATCTTGTCCATTGAGAAAAAGCGTTCAGTGGTGTTCTCGTTTTTGTCTCCGGCAACCCCTGAGGAAATAACCAGGCGCAGTGAAATGCTCCACTCTGATCATCGGCTTATCGTTACCTTTTTTCTGAGTTTGCTGTCTTGAGTTGGTCAGGTTGGACGGCCCATACAGTAGGTGTTTTTCCGAGTGAAAACACTATGATGTAGATGAGAGCGGCAAAAGTGAGGTGACAATGTAAAGTTACAGAGCATAAAACCAAAGCACTGATCTGAAAGAATCCCGAGCACCGAGGGGAACTGCCACACAAATTGGTATTTGATATATTGTTTATATAAGAATAGGACAGCTTTAATAGTTCTGGTTGCCGATTACTATATATGACTAGATATTGGAGAGATAAATCATTTTTTTAAATATTGGCATTGCAAAAAAGTTTTCATAAAACAGTCCTAGGTTTTGTAGAATCGTGGGTGTGTTGACAGGTCTGTATGGAGATAAAGATTTGGTGTTCATTATGACTCAAATGTAGATGAACAACTCACACAACTCAAGGAGCCACTCCTTCTGCTTCTGTCTTTTTTTCTTTCCAACATCACACTCTTTCCTTTTTTGCTTGTCCAAACTTTTTTTTTAGTATTTTCTGTCTTCTGTCTTTCTTCTCCGCCTGCAATAAATCATATCTTCAGTCTGGTGAAGCGGGAGACGAAGTGCACACCCTGCCCTCTGACCCAGTGCTTACCCTCTGAAAGGACATTAGAGTTAATGATACCTCTTCAGACATCACAAGAAATCACTGCCCTGTTACCCACAGACATTGTTCCTCACATACCAAGCGGCCCTCAAACTCATCCCCCACCATAAAACAAATCAAACTGCAGAAACACGACTCAGCAGACGTGCTAACGCCCTTCTTCCATAACACTTAAAGTATATGACCCACAGAAGCCACGGTGAGTATCTTTCTCTTCTGGCATCTGTCTGACACACCTCGATTTGTCTTCCTTATCCCTCGAGGACCTGTGTTGTGGTTATGTGTTTATGGAGAGAATATAGCTTTACAACTGCCAGTCAGCATTCCCAGTTTTAGTGATGCACATCAGTCACTGTCACAATGCGGACATGGCTGCAGAGTCTGATGAAACATATGCTCCACAACAGTGTTATGTTTTCTCTCAACTCACCTTTAGTTTCTTTCATATAGCCTTTCCAAAACCAAAAACACAACATAACAGCAAATATGTAAGGAATGGTTTAAACATTGGGTTTGTCTCAGAGGTGATCTCGACAAAAGTAGAGGCAAGGCAAGTTTATCTACATAGCACCATTCAGGCACAAGGCAATTCAATTTGCTTTACAGAGAAAGGAGGAAAATATTTTTGGACACATCCATGTATCTTTATCTTTAGCACCAGAAGGTTGCAAGCTGTGATCCCATCCTCCAAGTTTAGTGGAAATTGGTTCAGCGGTATTTGCATAAAATGGCTGACGAACCAACCAACAGACAAATAAACAGACATTGGTGTCAACATAACCACCATGGCAGAGCTAGTAAATAAGCGGGACAACACTCAGCGAACAGTCATGAAACAGTTATCTGGAGCCCGATCAGACTCCCTCACCCCCTCTTGCTCCTCCTCTAGCTGTAGGGACGCAGAGGGAAGTAGGTGACCAGTGCACTATAGAGAGCAAACAGTGTTATTCAACCTCATCCAGACATGGCGACGTGCGTCCCCTGATAGCATCTGTAGTCTATCAGTGACAGACAGGGCGTGGCATGGCAGATTTAAGGGTTTGGGAAGTGTGTGTACACCTTGATCGATGTTGGATGCTGGAGAGCCTGCTGGACAAATACTTCAGGTGATCTCACAGGAATGGAATGGAAATGGCCAGCCATAACCTGAGTTCACCTATACTTTGGAGTTTTTTGTAAATGCTGTCAGTGTCTTACACCCTAACCTTGACCTTTTACGCCTTGTTGTTATTGAACAAGTCGTTACAGCTGCAGTTATTAGTCGAGTGACCCCTTGTCACAGACAAAAGACAATTTAAGTATTTAGACAATCAATCAATTGTTTAAGTCATTACTAAAAATTTGACACAACATTTGTTCTCATGCTTCCAGCTTCTGAAAAGCTGCTTTTCTTTTTTGTTAATGACAGTAAATGATGAGTCTTTGGGTTTTGAATCACTGTTTTGAGAAAAGAAGCAATTTGAAGTTGTCAGGTTGAGCTCGGAAGCATTGTGACCAGCATTTGGTCATTTCATAGACTAAATGATCAATAGATAAATCAGTAATCAAAAACATACTGTTATCACTTCATTGTAAATTAGATTAGATGTTTACAGTAACTTCTCTTCAGTTCAAATTGGGTTTATAGGGTTAAATCTGACCTTATCTAGATTTTCTTTCTTAACTTTATGTATTGAATAATATAACAAATATTAAAGGTGAAAATACATTTTTGAGTCACATTTCTAACCCTAATCCTTACAGCATGAACCAAAAAAAAGGTATATTAACTCTCAGTTGTCATGCAAATGCAGTTGTTGTGTTTTTACCAACACGCCCCACAATATCTGTGGACTCAGTGCAGGACTACCGAGCGACTGTTGTAGCAATAATCCCCGGCCTGTAATCTGTAGTACTCCATTTCCCAACAGTGCCACAGTCTGTAGTTGCGGCTCCCTCCGTGGACTCGGCCTGACACTCGTCTTGAGCGAGCACTTCTGCCTCTGTGTTTGATCTACTCTTCAATTACACCATGTAGCAATCATCTCCGTATCCCAAAGATGGTGATTGAAGTTAAAAGGATTCACACTGATAATTTACAGACACACTCGGCCGTGTAACGGCAGCCACCTTTTTCAGAAAGCAGAGTTTTAAGGAGAGTTTACGACTTTGTTATTTTTGATCCTTTAATTGTAGATATTTATTTTTCCGGTTGATTTCCATGCCCTACAGTAGTACCTGTACGATCCTACATGCTGTCACACATGGAGCTACAGACGGCGCTGCTGTGTGTTTTGGCTGGTGATGACACCCTCGGTTTTACATGACTGCTAAATACTCGGAAATGGGGCCCCCTTGTTCTGAACTTCCACAAACCTTTCTTTATGTGACAGGTTTTTCCAGAGGTGCAAAGGTGAAGCGTGAGTGACTTGAAATCTATTGAAAAACTTAGACCTCTTCTTGAGGGAAACACAAGAGGGTTTAACGCACAGACACACAAACACAACACATGAGTAAACACCAAACAGGATTAACACCTGACGTGTCCGGTTAAACTGAATCGTCTTTACTGGAAACTGAAAATACAGGTGATAGTTAATATCACCCTCCGCATACCAATTCAGGTGTCGACGTCCATATTTCAAGATGGAATGTGACCAAATAAGTTGCTAAGGCTTTGAGAAATCTGGTCTTATTTTGACACGGTAAGTTTATCCTTATCACATAATTCATTGCAGGCTGTTCAGTTATTTAATGCCCCTCCAAACCCTGCACTGGCTAATGGTGGCTGCTCAATTCCAAGAAACTTCCTGATTGCTTCTCTGCAGTGCTGGAAATGGTTCAAGCCCATCCTACATCCAACCCGTACACCCCCACACTCCCCCCTGCTCTCTAGACGGAAGGAGGGCCCGAAGACAGCAGCGACTCTACACATTTTAAGCTCTCCTGTTCAGACTGCACCCATAAAAAGGAAAAAAGGAACTGTGTATTTCAGATGGGAATCAATAAATGTGACAGATAAATGGAATTTATTTAACCATATCTGATAAATCCGGTAAATGGCACGTGAGTTTATAATGCGGCTGCGTGTGACGATGAAGAAGACAGCTAATCCTTTTACCTAAATGACTGAATAGTTCGATTAGCCAGTGACTCCTAAATCAACAGATATCATTTGTTTATCATTGGAATGGGGGGCTGCTGCATCATTTATCGTTGTTCCAAAAACGCCAGTTACACACATACTTTGCATGCATCACTTACGTTAGTAAATTGATTTTTGAGGACCATACACTGAAAACAAAGAACTGTCTGGGTCCTGTGCTTCCAGATGACCCCCCCGGCCCCCTTCTTACCTTAACCTGACTTCCCCCCTTTGCTGCTGTGATAATCATTAGTGCCACTAGAGGTCGTAGTAAGCTGCTTTCACCTTCGGGCCCATATAGTAATTTTTCTGATGAGGACGGGCTGGATGAAGACTGGAGGATTACTTATGATCATCTGACACCCCTTTTTTGCCAACCAACAGTTGAAGCCAAAGCGCAAATTGTGGCGACAGGAGTGGACGTGTCACACTCTACAGGTTGGAAAGAGAGGATGGAGAAGCTGGTCATCTATGTCATCTTATCACTAAAAGTTGGTCCAAAGGATCCAGAGCAAATCTAGCGGAAATGGGGACGAAGAGGCTTGACGTTTCATTTGGGAAAGAGGCAAAGGTTCAGCGAGCCCTTCATGACAACTTTGTGGTCCGTGTGTCTTTCTAAGGATTCAGTCCCTGAATTGTGTCACACATATTTCCAGGTTCAACTTTGACCCACCATAACTTCAACTTGTTTTATCACAGATAGTAAAGTCAAGTAAAACAGTATGAAATTGTATTGTCCTTAATGGTCAGTTTGTTTATTCAGTCAAGAAACTGAAGAGAGTTTGTTTATCAAGTTTGTTTAGCCATAAAAAAAAAATCAGTCAGTGAATCTCTTCGTATACATTTTTTTCCCCCAAAAAAAACTACATAGTGCACCTTTAAGTCACGACTAACAACCAGGTTGTAAAGTACTTTTACTTGTATATTAATATCTGAAATACAGAATGTAGACGTAGTTAGACATTTTACTGCTTGTGCTATTTTGATCCAAAAAGACTCCCTGCATGCTCATGATGGGGGCAGCTACAACACAAGAGCCATTTATTGCCGTACCTCTCACACACATACTGTAACCATCCTGTCCACCATTGTTGTGCAGATTAATCCATAGATTAAGCCTGCAGTGCTCAATCCTCCATATCATCCACAGCCACCATTTTCTGAGCTGTTCTTATTTATAGTCCACTAAACACTGCCACCGACCGTTTTCACTGTGGATAAAGGATAAATCCAGGGGATTAGGATGATTCAGCATTTAGTGCGTGCTTTGAAAAGGGCTTGCCGGGCGTTAACCTCAAGTGTAATCAATGCACAAGAAAAAATGGCCTTGGAGACCGGGAGGGATGAATCACATGATAAACACTTTGTGATAATTAATGGAAACTCAATGTGTGTACCTCTGAGGGGCGATTATGAGATTAATGCTGTGACCACAAAGAGAACACAATCATGGGTTTCTCTGGAACCGTGACCTGGATACTGATATTTTTCTTTTGTGTACCTGTTATGTATTTTGGTGGATTAAGCAAGTTATAACAGAGAATGTAGCTGTAAGGGAGGACACAGGACAGGACTCATTAAACTGACATTACTGGATGATTTCCACACGACTCATTAAAATGTTCTACCTGTACTCGTGTTATTTCAGCCACAAGAGAGCACAACCCGTACCCAAAAAAAGTTACAGTGAATGTCAGCGTATCAACCCTTTCGTGTCTCTTCTTTACTCTTTCATCGGTGCGGCCCTTTACCTCATCCATCAACACGTCGCAACAGGTTTTCAAGAAAAAAAATGAGGAACAAATAAGGAGCAGCATTGTTTTATAGTTTGAAGAATAAACCACCTGTGGCGGTCTTTTGTCATCTGTGAGCTGAGAATATTCTCAAGGCCTCAAAGTTGACATCTAGACCCGCTTTGAAGTTTGAGGGGAGCAGCTCATTGTGGGAGATCGGAACAACCCCTCCAATCCGCCTTGGGTTATTTATCTAGCCAAAGACTGGTGTTTTCAAGAGCATTACAGAATGACAATATGCGGGGGGAAAAAAACATGAAAAGAGAGATCAGAAAACCTTCAACAAATTAGGAATTTGTATCATTTAAAAAAAATCTGCTTTTGTGTGCGGAGGCTCCGGCAGATTAGTGTCCCAGCCCACCTGGGGTTGAATCCTTCTTCACATCTTTAAACATCTCAGAAAGGAAAAAAGAAAAAAATCCT
Source organism: Spondyliosoma cantharus (assembly GCA_900302685.1). Lineage (NCBI taxonomy): Eukaryota > Metazoa > Chordata > Actinopteri > Spariformes > Sparidae > Spondyliosoma > Spondyliosoma cantharus. The sequence goes on along the minus strand of OMLP01027843.1, from coordinate 30,490 downwards.
CTCAAGTGTTTTTGCCATTCCTCATGGAAACTTGCATGGCACAAGTAAGCATGAAAAAAGGAGAGAACAACTCAGATGTCAGTGACTTGACCCTTGACGCCTCACTGGCCCTGGGCAGCCAATCAGAGTCTGCCTTTGTCAAAGAGGAAACCTGTCATTATTCCTCCCAGAATCACAAGTTAAATTAACTAACAAGCCTGTTTGTTTTCTTCCACTCATCTGTCCATTGAGGTTCCTCCTTTGGTGTTAATATCAGGGGGAATGTTTGCAATAGCAATACATGTGCTGCTGGTCTCTTTGTGGCTGTGAAGCTATGGATTAGCACTGACGAGCGTTGGATTACAGGGTCCCCGCTGGGATGTCAAAGGGCCATGCTGGCTCCTTTCACCTCCACCCTCAGTGGAGCAAAGCATCAGTGGCAGGGGTTACCTACCATCAATGATTTGCTTCAGGAAGATCAGAAGGCCTTTTCAGCATTCAGGGTCACTATTGACCCTCAGCAGCCCCCCATTCCAATGAATTACGCCCCAGTTATATCTTGGAGAGCCCACACAAAAGGATCCCCCATCGAAATCGGGATCAAAACAATGGAGGTTATAGGCTCAACGAGAACCAGCGTGCAGTTTAGAGCTTTGACCACAGGGAAGTGAGGCATTGTGTATATGCAATACAAAGTGGCAGCTCTCATTATAAAACAGATACAAGACGAAAATTAATTAAGGATCGACACTACAAATGTTTAAAAATCAAAACAATTGATGATTGCTGAAGTCATTTCTATAAATGGAATATGGTATTTATAAATATGAATGATAATTCAGACTTTAATTGTGTGTATGAAATCACTGTGTGTGCGCTTCATCAGTTCCTCACTGCGTCCCCTGTTGTTCCCTGCCAAATCCAACTGAGCCATGAGCTAAGTTGCTAACAATAGCTAGCTACAGCCAAGGGTAGCAAGCAAAGTGCAGATACGCTGTGGTGTGTATTTTTTGGGAGCCATATCTTACAAATGACCCCTTTAAGATTTAAAGTTTCAGTACACATAATTTAGTGGGATTCAGGGGGATCTATTGGCAGAAATGGAATATAATTTTCATGGTTTTGTTTTTATTGGAGTATATATTGAAACTAAGAATTGTTGTGTTTTCGTTACTTTACAGTTATCCTTTTGTATCTACAGAGGGAGCAGGTCATCCTCTGTAGGAGTCCGCCTTGTTGCACTGCCATGTTTCTACAGCAGCCCACAACAGACAACCACAAACACTGGCTCCAGAAAGGGCCTTTCACATTTTTTGTGGCCACTAAAGGGGAGGGTAAGAAAAAGTAAAAGACAAAAGAGCTGAAATTACCGGTGAGGTTAAACTACCCTCCATGTTTGCCAGATGCCTCTCACATCATGCCTCATGACAACTTTGTTCACAGTGTGCCACCCAATGTTTGACTCATTATCATGACTCATGGCAATTGATCAATGTGTCCTCATACCCACTAACGTAGGGTTTGCGTCTGTAATGCCTCCAAGTGTAATCGCTTGTTTTTATCAGTGTTTTCCAATTGAATGTTTTATGTCTTCATCAAGAAGAGTTAGAAGGTAGGAGCAAATGTGCTCCTAAACTCTGCTTTAATATTCTTTTTTGAATAAATGAATGAATGAAGACATTCTCATATTAAAATGTAACAAATAACCCTAAAAAATGTGTCCATGTGTCATGCCCAGTTAGATTCAGGTGCTTGCGTGCATGCCTGTGCATTGCATGACTCGTGGCTTTTTGCCAAACATCCCAGAAAACACCCGGCTAACAAGTAGCCTTCAGGCAGTGGAGATGCCAGGGGAGGCCGCTCTCTCTCTCGGTCTTTTTTTTTTTTTTTTTCTCATGCTGGTGCGCTCGGCTGGACAGATAATTTTGGGATTGTGGCCAGAGATTTTTTGAGGGAATATGAGAGGGCAACCTCCTGCAATCAGGCAGTGTCGGTGACCACTCGAGTGCAACGCAACGGCGAGCTGCCACTCAGGATGCCGCCAGATCATTCCTTAGAAGCAGACTCCTGATGAGCTGCGAGTGTGTGTGTGCGCATGCGCGTGCGCGTGCGTGCGTGCGTGCGTGCCTGCGTGTGCATGCGTGTGTTTCATAGGCCCAGGGAAGAGACTGGACAATCCAACAGCTGCTGCAGATATTTTCCTGGAAGTACTACAATCGACTGAAAAATAAATGAGGCAATTAGAAACTTAATGTTCTTAAGTTGGTTAGTTAGTCACCACAGTGACTTCTGGGTTATGAGAGTCACTTTGCTTCAGATTAGCTAGTCATCTTTTTTATTCCATTTCTATTTGATTTGATTTTATGTGATTTCATCCAGTTTTCTGTGTGTCTAAGCATGTGTCAATGTTGACCATGTTGGCTAATTATGAGAAGTTGCAAGCCACTACTGCCCTCTATGTGTCACATGGGTAACTGCACCTCCTCATGTACCCTATTCAAACAAAATCAACATACTAAACCATGCCACAGAATGGCAGTAGGGCTCTTATTGTAAATGCAGCTATAAGTTCCTAAACAAAACCCTAATAAAATGCTGTTCCCTCCCCGGGGGCTTCTCCTTTAAGAACATACATTAAACTGGCTCAACAGTGTTCCAGTTTGAGAGGAGGCTCCCTGCTGGGAACCTCTCAATGACCATCAGTGGCACACTGCTTAAAGCCTTGTATGGACAGGCAGTGGGTATGCAGACATACATTGAAGCTCCTCTATTGGGCCCTGATGCTGTGCCCATACCCCCCATTGCTCCTCTCTGTCTCCCCGAGCGGGTCCTCCCATTCATTTGGCTCATTTGAATTCCAACATGGGAGACCTCTGATGAGCCGGGTGAACTGTTACACTACACGACAAGACTGCTAATTAATCACAGTGACTGTACACATCGCCTCTGTGGTGTTGACTCGCAAACATAAATCTGCCAGTTTCCACCCTAATGAGTTGGATGCACCTGTCTGAGGCCGGTAATTACTCACAGCGATGCACGCAGGCATACGTCAGAGGGTGTTTTTGCTTTGCCGTCTTATTTTTAGGTGAGCTCGAGCTCCAAGTGTTTCAGCCTGAAAAGGAGTATGCACTGAGTGGAGACAATAACATAAATTCAGTTTATGCAAAGACACTGGCAGCATCCTTACTCTTTTCTTCTTAAACCTTGCTTGCTTACTTTTCCTCTATTCGAATTGGTTATACTGTTCTTCAGTATGCTGCTCAGGTCTCCCTCAAAAATAAATCTCCATTAGACTTATTTAATGAAATAAAATCTGTGATAAATAGCTGGAATATTTTAGAAGGAACATTTTCTGTAAAATAAGAGAAGATTTTTTTTACCTGTTTCCAAAAACACAACTCAGTAAGCCCCTCAGCATTGTCGGATTCAAGGTGCTTAAGGGGCAGGGACAGAAAAAAAAACAAAAAGAGGACCAGCCTTATGGGGATGGGGCACCAACGTGTTACATTTATAGTGAAGAGAGGGCACTTCACCACATTTTCTCCACTGGAAGGGCACCTTAGAGGGCACTTTATCATGTTTAATCTATAAGGTACGTTTGTGTGTTTATTTAAACATGGGAGCACCAGGGATGGCAATCCATGCAAGCCATGAGTCTATTTCATGTTCCTGTCTTGTGCAGCAACCAGAATCTTCTTTAGTAATAATAAAAGTCTTCGAGGATTTGGGTCAAACCTCTAAAAACTGGATTTTTGAAAGACTGCCAGCAAAGCGGCTCCGTGACACAAATGTAATGATAATAAATGAGAGGCACGAATGGCCTCCCTATCTCGCCTACTGTGTCGAGCACCAGCTCTCATCCCATCCGTCTTTGTTTAACACAGAGGGTTTCCTGGACGTCGTATGACTTCCTCTGATCACTTCCTCCACCTGCGGGGTTTCTCCCTGGTGATTTAAACCACTCTGGCACGCCAACCGCCTCTGCCCTTGTTACCAAGCGATGGGGGACCTCTCTTTCTGCTCTCCCTGGAAACCTTCCTCCCTCCTTCCCTTCGTCCCATGCTGTCAGAGTCTCCTTCCCTCCTTCCTCGTAGTTATTGTGGGCCTTCTCTTCTTTTTCTCTTTCCCGTTCTTCACTTTTCTTCCGTAACTCTCAGGCTCTCTTTCCCACATCAGTTCACTCCATCTCCCAGCTCACCACAGGAGAGCCCGGAGTTTGGCCTTCCCCCCTGCCTCTGTGTGTGAACTGTGTGTGCGGTGTTCAGATCCCGCCACTGAGGTTGGAGGAGGCATGCAGGGGGACGATTAGACACTTCAAAGTATCTCCTGCGCACAGGTGTGAGGGCTCTCCCACACCAGCAGATGACACAAACACACGCCGCATTAATCCGAAAGCTCGGTGGCTTGTGCTTGCAGGTCCCTGTCAAAAAAACACGGAGCTCCTATGAAGGTACCTCAGGGCACCAGGAAATTATCTTTACATTACAAATATTACCACCCAACTGCTCGGCCCCTTCTGGTTTGCGCACACAGAAGGCAGAGTCAGAGATGCAGTTACACACAGATACACACAAATGAACTCACAACCGCAATTACATAAATCAGTCCACATTCTTAAATGCACCCACACACACAAAAAAACACCACCCATTAAGCTCATAAATTCAGGAAGCCTACATCAAACAACAGGAATAAAATGAGGACACGCACTCTTGGCCACAACAATTCTAGTAATGGTGCTCATCATACAAAATAAGTTAATTGCAGTTTGTTTATACACACGTGGTTAAGTCTCCTTTTCATGTAAGCCAGACCATGTGTATGCATTGTCAGAGATAAAAAAAAAAAAGGAAAAAAAAGTCCATTAGGGAGAGAAAAAAGCTTTTTATGACTCACTAAGGCACCACAAATGTGATTTTATGACGAAGAGTGTCGTGCTTTGTGTCATCAGCCGGTCTTGAAAAACATAAAAAACAGGCCTGCGTGGGACAGCGGACCAGCTCGGCTGAGATCATCCGATGTGCGTTGTTTGCATGAGGAGAGACTGAAATGATGCTCAGCTGTGAAAATTCATATAAAAAGTGGTTTGTCATCAGCGCGACTCCACAGAATCAAATGTGACATTACGGGATTGTTTTTCGCGTGTGTTGTGGATGATGTCTGGTGCTCTCGCATTAGTGACGGCCATATGCTTCGGGTCAGCGTTTCCACAAACTTCATAACGCTCGCCATAAAACAATCAGATTCCGATGTTATTAAAAAGAAAAATTCAGCAGTTTTTAATTACATTTCGAAATTTTGTTTTCCCCTACATAGTTTCCAGATGACTTTTGGGTAGTTTAAGCTGAGTTTTTATTTCGGTATGTATGTTTTCTTAATGTACACTCATGGCCCCTCGGTCCATTAGAACTTAAAATAAACAAATCAACCTTTAAAGGAAGCGTTGGTGATGGTGTTTCATGTGTCTGCTCGGTTTTATTGTTTGATTTCAGTTGTGAGTTCACTCAAATGATATTCTTAGTTTTTAAGTATGATAGTCACCCACTAGTACACACACAACTCATCACCCCACCCACCCATCCAGCCAGACAGCCTGGCCCTCCACTCCACATGGAACTGATCACAATTCAACAGACACAGTGTAAATAGCAACTAACACACCATAAACAGATCAAGAATTGCAAGCACACGTACGAAAACGGTAATCTAAGAACTTTCAAACAAATGCTTTCATTTCTTTGCAGATTTGCCAGCGGTGTTTGACAAAAGTTTGTTTGATGAGGTTCACCGTTTTATGCAGCCTGAAGGTGCGATAGATAAGTCTGAGAAGTCTCTCCCATGTGGTGTGTTTTCACGTACTTTGCCAGCATGGCAGAGTGGTTTTAGCTGAACCTGCTGACCCGCGCGGTGAGTAAACACACAGTGTTGTCCAGCTCTTATCTGCGTCTGCTCAGCCAGTAACATCACTCATTAATCTACCTCCGTCGGGGGGTTGAAACAGCTCAGGTGGCCAACAGGAAGACAGAAAGAGAGTAAGAGAGACAGAGAATGATGATGGAGGAGCAACACAATTAAGAGGCACGACCCACAGAAAAGGCATAATCAGTGCTGCACATTTCCTCATGTATGGTACTTCCTGTTTACCCTACATTTATCTGAAGATTTTATGATCATCTTGCAGTCCCATTGTGTAAGACTCTCTATCTTTTTTGTTTGGGGCTGAATTGGACTGACTGCAGTGGATTCAGATCACCTGTGTGCAGGGTGGGGAGACTGACTCCTAATTAATAAGTGAAAGCAGCTTGGGGCTCTCCCCTCCGAGCCAATCAAGGTGTGATGACGCCCCTTTGTGAAGGCTTCTGCAGAAACTCTGGTTTGTTTTGGCCCCTATGGAGATTTCCTTGCTGCCCCATTTCATTCTCCTTGAGGGAAATTGTGTTTACTCTTCAGCCCAGTTGAAGTGACCACAAAAGTCACCACTCAACTATGAGCTACCTGCATCTGGGCCGCCCTTTTATTTGTCCAAGTGTTGCTTGCCCTCCAAGTGGCCGGACGCCTGCTGGTTTTCTTTTGTTTGTTTATCTTGACTGAAAACCCTTGAAACCCAAGCCCCTGTACACCTCCAGTTTTTTCCCCCATTTTATTTAATTGGAGACTTGAGACTTGTAAAAAGCACATTTCAGTTTGATTATTCCCCGAAGAGGCACTTGTTCATTATCCAAATAGTTGAGATTTGGCATTCCCTGTAAATGTACATACTGTTTATGTTTGCATACTTCTTACTGACATGCATTTAAAGGGGCCATTTTTCATACATCAAGTACATTTTGCAGATAATACTACAATACATAAATAGGAAAAGATTTACAGCGTGTCAGGACAGCTTTTCAGTACATCCTGTGTAAAAAAAATAAATAAATAACAACAAATAATAATTGTTCTAATATAGGCTGACAAGGAAATTAGGGTCATAATTATAAAAGAAAGGAGATATTCTCATAAACAAAGCTGGTTTCAAACAGTGGATTCTCTTGACTGTCCACTAGAGGGCACTGCCACACCACAAGCATATAGGAATAGGAAAGCACAGGTTCTCAGAGTCTCTTTCTGTCTCTGTTTTTCTGTGTGTCTCTCTCTGCTTGTTGTGTCAGAGATGCTTTATAACGGGTATATATCGGGTAATGCTCTCACTTGACACACAGAGTGCCCACAGTACAGGCTGTACCTTTTTTAAAGCTACTATCTGCTTCTACTTCCGCATTGAAGGTGGAGACTGTCGGTGGGATAGTCCAGCAGCTGTGTTACGTTTGGGGAAGTTGCTCAATATCGGAAATACACATTTTACAGAACCGTGAGCAAAGTGTGTCACTATTTCTTCCTTCATGGGGTGAAGTCAGTGTGAGGATAATACACATGTAAGGTGTGCATAATGTCGGCGTGAACACCCGATAGAGCCCTGAAGTCAGGTTTGTGACAGGTATTCCTCGGAGAATGAATAATTCAGTAACTTCCGCTACTTACATCCGCAACCTCGGCTACAGTTTACTTCGCAAGGTGTCCGATTTCCTGGACCCTCAAGACAGGTGGAGGGATGTCATGGTGTCGATACGGAAGCCGAACGGGGACTCCAGGTACTCTCAGCATCATGTGAGGTAGGTGTTTGCACTGTAGCAGGTAATGTGGCCAGTTGGTGTGAGGCTACAATACTTAAAACAATATCTGTTTGTTTTACAGGAGGTTTGAAGGTCTTGTTGTTCAGGGTAAGAGTCCCACAGTGGAGCTGCTTCGTGACTGGGGGACCACCAACAGCACAGTGGGTGAACTGGTGGACATTTTGAAGAGTCACAGGCTGCTGGCTGCTGCTAGTGTCCTCCTACCTGGTGTGTTTATGTCCTCATGGTAATCAAAGACCAGGCCATCCAGCGGCTTCAGGATGAGAGGATCATGAGTAAATTGGCATTTTGGGGTTAAACTGCAGTATTAGTATCAGTTGTGTTTTTGTAACATACAATAATAAGACATAGGAGTTAAGACCTTGTTACATTTTATAAAATGGAGTAGACGAGGTAAAAATGTAGAGCGTTGTCTATATAATCTGATGATATTTCAGAGTCTTTCACAAATAAGTAATCGCAACTATCTCCGAGGACGGAAGACAATGCTCAGTGCTCAATGCTTAGTGCTTAATGCTCACCATATCTACAAGATAACATATTTTGATGTCTTTTCTTTTGTCCAGTCACAGTGGAAGAGACCGCCTCAGCAGAGCCTCAGCAGGCCTCCCCAACAGTCGAAACATACAGCGCAGCTCCAACAAGACTACTGGAGGAGACTGAGACGCAGACCCCAGCAGACAGCTCTGAGCAGACACAGATTCTACAGGAGAGCAGTGAACTAGGTCACACAGGTGGTTGTGCCTTTTTCCCCCATCAGATCGAGTTAATGCACATTTCATGTTGATTTTTTATGAGTTGTGTTAGTCCTTTATGATGATCTGTGCATGAGAAGAAGTTATGAAGTACAGAACTTTTACTTCCTGACATCTTGATTTCCATGGAAACAAAATTGTAAATGATGCTTCTCGTAAAAGAAAAAAATAAATAAATCACGTTTTATAAAAACTGACCAGCAGTTATCAACTGGGCGTTAACCACAAACATTAATAACACACATATCTGTTCGACCCTCATTAGGTTGTCCCAGTTTCTTCTACAATGAGCTAATGAAGATCACAGGAAACTTTGACGACCGTCCCGTGTCAGATGGCGGCAGCAGGCTCGGAGAGGGAGGCTTCGGCACCGTATACAAAGGTCTCCTGAACGACAAACCTGTTGCAGTGAAAAAACTCACTCCAGTAAGTGACAAATATTGACAAGCCAATCTCGTGCTGTCGGAGTTGTTGTAAATCACAACCTGAGTTATTATCTCCCTTTTTAGATGGATGACGTCTCCCCGGACGAGCTGCGAGTTCAGTTCGACCAAGAGATCCAAACTCTGAAAGTGTATGTTTCATCTTCTCTCTCGATCCTTGTTAATACCGAGGTTGCTTTTGGGCTTTCGTCTCACAGCCACCTCATAACTTTTACATTTTATTAGCTACAGCAGACAAACTGGTGTCTGGAGCAGGTGTCTTATACAAAGTAATAAAACTTCAGAGAGTAAAATAATTTAAAGTGCCTTTGGACAAACAGCCCGTTGTCAGATGGGCAAATACAAATCCTGGCTTCATTCGTGCAGAGGCATGAGAGTGGTTTCAATCTTCTCAGCAAGAAAGTGATCAAGCGTAATTTTCCAAATGTCGAAGAAAATGTCTTTAAGCCTACTACAGGTTAGCATAACGTTATAGATATACATATATGCACATACAAGTGGTTTGATGAGGCTATTTGCACCACAGGTTGAAACATGAGAACTTGGTCGACATGGTTGGATTTTCCTGTGATGGACAGCACCCATGTTTGGTGTACGCCCTAATGGTTAATGGTTCTCTGCTGGACCGACTAGCTTGTTTGGTAAGCACCAGCTGCAATACAGACTCTGCTATCTAGTACATCTGCATTTAAAGTCATTTATTTTTGTGTGCTCTTTGTCCTTTCAGCAGGGAAGTCCCCCACTGTCCTGGCGACAGAGATGCCTGATAGCTGAAGGTACAGCGAGAGGCTTGGAGTATCTGCACAGCAACCATCATGTCCACAGGGATGTTAAAAGGTAGAAAGGGGAAAGTCTTTACTCATTATTGGTGCCCCTTGATCTTTTCTACAGGGAATGGTTTAACGTTCTGGGAAATAGGCTCAGTTAATGTCTCGCAAGAGTTTGATGAATAGATGGAGACCCCTCTCAGACCGCATTTGGCAGATCAGATAACTATCTGATTTCAGAAAAGCTAAGAGGAAATGTATCCAAGCAGCCTTCAAGATCAGATTGCTTAATTCGCCCCTCTCAGATCCGTTTGTTAAATATGAAGATATTGTCAGAGGTTAGTTAGCATAAAGACTGAAAACAGGCTCAGTGTTTGTCATCTTTGTTTTTACAGATCTGCTTTTGGACAGGTTATACAAACAAGATATGATGTGTTACTTTGTGAATTGTAAAGAGGCTGGGAGGCCGATTTTGTTCTATTAAGCCAGGCTCGCTGTTAACCTCTGTTTCTACTTTTTAAGCGAAGCTAAGCGGACCATCTCCTGGCTATAACATTGGCATTACATTTAACATTATATATGAGACTGGCCATGATAAGTGCAATTCCCAAACTTGTGAGTCAGACATCTGCGACATTTTAAAACATTTTTTATACACATTAAACAAATATGATATAATGTTTCGAGAAGTGAGCTTTAGAGGAGGTGGTATTTGGATTTTGTTCCCTTTGGGTAGAGCCACGCTTGCTATTTCCCTCTGTTTACAGTCTTTGCGCTAAGCTAAGCTAAGCTAAGCTAACCATCTGCAGTCTGTAGCTTTGTATTTAACAGAGATGTATGAAAGTGGTTGCCACCCACTCATTTAACTCTCGGCAAATAAGTGTAACTTCTAAGATTGTGAGTTATTCAGAGAGGAATAGGCTGACATTTGAGACAGTTTTTGTCTTTGTATATGCATTAAACAAATAAGATATATTGTCTCAATAAATGAGCTGTAGAGGAGCCGGTAAATGGATTTTGTTGGTTTCAGGTTGTGCCAGGCTACCAGTTTCCCTCTATTTACAGTCTTTGTGCTAAGCTAAGCTAACCGTCACCTGGCCGTCACAGACATGAGAGTGGTATCAGCCTTCTCAATTAACTCTTAACAAAAAAAGTTTCCCTTAAATATCGAACTCAAAAGTTGAAAGATCCTAATATTTGAACGAGACACACCGGACTCTCTGTGCTCATTATGTTTGTTTTTTTTTTGTCCTATTAGTGCGAATATCCTGTTAGATGAGAAATTTGTGGCAAAGGTCTCAGACTTCGGGCTGACGAGAGCATCGTCCAAGCGGACGTCAACAACCATGATGACGGAGAGGATCGTGGGGACCCGTGCGTACATGGCACCTGAGGCACTGAGAGGAGAGATCACACCGAAATCTGACGTCTTCAGCTTTGGAGTGGTAGGCTTTTCTGCAGACACACGGGCGCCCGGATACAGGCTCTCTCATACATGCATACACACATACATACACACACACACACACACACACACACACACACAAATTGGGATACTATGTCATGATGGGAGAAATTGCAACTGTAATGTAAAAATATGGAACACAACTCAGCAGTTCAAACTCCTTACGCAAACATAACTGCAAGACCTAAACATGATAGTGAACATTTCATCCCATTTGTGAAAATGGAGCTCTACGTTATGTATCATCTGTCATTATTTCCTACTAAAGGTTCTGAATCAGTGTAGGGGCACAGCTGTCTGTGACAGTAGCTATAAATGTCAAACATATTATCCACTGTACGACATTGGTTGGGTGATTTATGAGATCAGCGCTGTATAAACCTGCCTGACCTTCCTTAAAAGTGCAGTATATACAGCTTATATGTCTTAGCAGGACAGCTGTGGAAACACTGCAGTGTTTGTGAACCTGCCTGGCACATGGCGGGGGTCATGAAGGTTTTCTGTCGTCCAGAGCCATGTGATTAACCCCATCTCTCTGCCATCTACAGGTGTTGTTGGAAATATTGTCTGGACTCCCGCCAGCCGATGAAAACCGCGAGCCACAGCTCCTGGTAAGCGGCACAAAAGAGGCTTTCACTGCGTATCTATCAGGCTACAGTTCACGATTACAGCGAATTAGAGACTTTGCATTTAATTAGTAAGGGCACATTATCAGTTAGCGGTCATTATAACGTAATTGAAAGGATTTGAGCCCAGTTTCATCTGTTGAAATCAAGTTTCTCACACCATGAGAAAAGCAATAATGCCAACTTTTAAAAACTAAATTCGGTTTTCCCCCAACCCCACTCTCCCAGATGGAGGTATGGTATGATATAGATGATGAAGACGAGGACCTGACTCTTGAGGACTTCTTGGACAAAAAGATGGGAGACTGGGAGCTGAGCCAGGTGGAGAGTGTCTACTCCCTGGCCTGTAGCTGTCTCCATGAGAGGAAAAACAGACGGCCATTCATCAAACAGGTACAGGCAGGACAGACAGATGTATAGTTTAAGCTACTGTGTTGGCATCTGCACCACTTTCTGTACGTCACCTAATAAAACCAACAACGTCTCAACTTCGAAGCCCATAAAATTAAACTGAAGACGTAAATCTTAGATGTAAAATGCTCAGTAATTTCTTAAAATGTACTGTACGGTTACTGTAGTATTTTGCTCAGGGACCTGCACCTGCGCCCAGAGGGAGGCACAGTGATGTAGCGATTGAGTGGGTGTGTGAAGTCCAGTGCTGTTGTATTTGCAATGCGTGTGACGGCCTTACAATGGAGCTCGGTTATACATGCGAGTCTGACCTGGTTTAAAAAAAAAGCAAACGCGACCATCAGCGAGAAGCTTAGCTATTTCTATGTACTGTAGATATTCTTATCAAAATGAAAAGACGCCGCTCTGTATTCTGGTGGTACATTGCAACACTAAGACAAAGTTAATTTTTGTTTCATCATTGTCACTATTACAGATATGAATCTTACATAGCCAGAAAAAGATGCATTACCTCATCTCCATGCATCCTGCAAACAGCTATGTTTAAAAAAAAAGAAAAAAGACAGAAGTAGCAAAGATATGTTGCTTCTCTCACTCACTGGCCGCGGACGAGGCTGTGAAAGTTTGATGTGAATCAATGTTAAGAGCGATGATAAGAATGACAACTAAATAAATAATGGGACTTGCTGCGACCTTGTTAAGTTTATGAATATACTTGTTGTTTCATGTGTGTAGACGATAAAATACAAAACTTCTTGTATTTGTACTTATAGAAGTTAATATCTGTCTCAACAGGTCGTGTTGGAGCTTAAAGGAGTGGTCAAGAGCATTTCACTGGCACAGGAGTGAATCGCAGCATCCCTGAGATGATGCAAGATTTCGAAGGCTGCCCCAGTCACACACTGACACTGACGATGTACCTGTACTTCCTTCTCAACTGTCAGGAATAATGAATGTTGCTTGACTGTGACTATTAGTATTATATGCAAAATTCTCTATATCTGTAATAATTAACTGCAAATATTTTAAATCTTTTTTAAATGTTTACTGTGTTTTTGTATGAAGTAGCATTTTTTACTTGTAATTGTTACACAAACACTGCAGTAATGGCATCGGGGCTGTTATGTCAGGTTTGGTGGCTTAATATCCTGAAAGCGGTGAATTGTTTTCGCCGGTCTTGTTCCGATCATGTGTTCATTGACAAGACAGTCAAAATAATAAAACGAAAGAAACAGAAAATGTATGATTTAAATATTTTTTTATTTTTCTCCTTTAAAAGAAAGATTTGTAAGAAAACAAATAAGACCGAACATGATTTTTTTCTTTTTTCTTCCATAATGACACGGTATGAATGTAAAGGGATTTTCCCTTCGAACATGAGGTGAGCTTAGTAGTTTGCCTAATGTTAATCAGTAGATCAGTGGATGTGGCAACATTTTTGATCAAGGTATTCAGAGTATTCCCTTTCCTATCTGGTTTCTCGGCTTCCTTCTTGTGTGGGAACCAGCAAAGTTTTGAGCAGCTTCCTCTCTGTGAAATATGAGATGTATTGACGTAATATTTCTGGAAGCCCCTGTCCTTTCCACTGTGATCCTCACTGACACTGACAGTCACCAGAACAGACCAGACTGTTTCTTAATCATAGAGCATCACACAGCTACAATATGTACATTTACAGCACTTGCATAGAAAAATAAGTTTCTCAGCAGATGATTTTCATGTAAACCACAGTTATATCAAAAAAGAAGTCAATTTTCCAATATAAAATGCACTGTTAAAATGAATCAATCAACACAAATGGGATCATTATATATTTTCTGCTTTGGAGCACCTTGTTGTGCAAACAGGAGACAAATGTTCAACACATTAGAGACAAAAAAACATTAATTGACACAGACTTAAGGAATGCAAGTTAGCTCGTGAACTGAAAGTGAGGGGAATTTCATCATATTGGCGCAAGTTCACATTAGACGCACTAACATTTTTTTAAAGTCTCGAAGCTGGCAACAACGTAAAAACCTCAAGCTTGACTTCGTTTGGGCCTCTTTGAATCAATGTATATTCATCTTGGTGACTGCACTAACATACATGAATTTCGCTTCCATTTGGCAAGCTACAAATGGAAACTCTGAAGTGTGTCATTGCTCAGTTGTCCTTGGCGTGCATAGTTGTGTCTCTGGTGAACTTTGTGGGAATTTTGAATTTGTCGTCTTATTCTTTTAAACAAG
>OMLP01027842.1:20942-32604 GCA_900302685.1 Spondyliosoma cantharus | reverse complement strand
CATATTTTCATTCAAATGTCCCTAAATCCTTTCTTTCTTTCTTTTCTTCCTTCCATCCTTCTTTCTTTTTTTTTTTTTTTTTGTCTTATTATTCCCGAACCCCCAGACAGTCAAACTGGTCTGCAGATTTAATCTAAAAATGAATAAAATAAACGAGAAAAATAAAACAAAAGCACCATCTCGTGTTTTTCAGCCGGTTGATGTGCTTAAATCACATTATCTAAAGAGCGTGCACTTCGAGTAGCCTCTGCGTCCATTAACGAGACAGAAAAACGGGGCTCTGCACTTTCGCTGCCGCGCGAGAAGAACTCGCGCTCTGAAGTGGCGTTCATTGTTAGTGTTTATACTTTACATTTACTTCAGTTTACGGGTTCGTTTCGTTCCCCCCCCGTTTGAAGCGATTTCGAGAGTGTCTCTAAACTACTTCTGCTACGCTGGTGTTTTTTTTTTTGTTCATCCCGGGGAAAATGATGAATTAGTGTAACAATTTGCTGTTACACTCCCACGTACACGCTCCCTGAGCCCTCTGAAGCCTTTGCAGTGCGAGACTGAGTGCAAGAATTAGGAAACCGACGGGCAATGAAAGGGAACATTTTACTGGTTGAACTTTTCACAGCTGGTTTAGTTTGTAGGTTTAGCTCTCGCGTGTATTCGCGAAGATTAAAAAAGACGGCTCATTATTAGAAGAAAAAAAAAAGAAACCCCCACATTACAATCCCTTTGGGGCTTAGAGAAAGAGAAAAATAATCAATCTGCCAAAGTGCTAATTAGGCGTCAGAAACCAAAATGACATCAAAAAGCCGCCAGCGTGAAGAATGTTTAGAAATGCAACAAAATGGATAAATACAAACAAAAGGTGAATAAAATCAATTAAAACAGCCCTGAAGCAATTAATGATAAGAGTGAATGGAAGGGGGAGATTGGGGAGCGTGGGTGTTTTTGTGTGTGTGTGTGTGTGTGTGTGCGTTTATAAGAAATAAGGAAAGAAAGAGTGTGTTTTTTCTACATTGGAGGGACGACGTCAACGAGACAGATTATACATCTGTGTCTGGAATATTCAAAAACTTCAAACCCCTGTCTCCTAGAAATTACGTTCATGTACAGCTAGTTAGCAACAGCAAGTAACCACTGCCTCGATCACGTTCAGAGACGATGAGTGTGGCACATTTGCGTCCAGAATCCTGCCTGATAGTAAAAAAAAAAAAAAAAAATCCAATGTCTCAAGCGCTGCCAGCGCCCTAAATATAAAAAAACGCTGAATAATGCTGCAGTCATTTTTGAGTGGATGCAAAAAGTGATGTTGGGGTTGTTCCTGGAACATTTTAATTAATGCTGCTGCAGGACCATTACTGAAACTAACCAATCAGGTGTTTTGTAGGAGAATTATAGGAGAAAAATATGCACGCGGGAGAAGCTAACCTTTTCAAACACAGGCGTAACATTGTTTAACCCAAACAATGTTTTTTCCTAAAGTATTCTAGTTCCCTAAACCTCACCAAACAAAAAAACACGCGTCCTGCCACAGCAGCTTCCTCCAGATGTGGTTTTTCGTCGCTGTTTCGTTACTGGAAATGAACGTCCTCGAGCGACATTAATTAAAGCAACATACCTTAAAATAACAGCCTCAAAATCGCGCTGACGGTTCAGAGTCTTGTAATAAGGCGAATGGCGTCTCCGTCTCGGGCCACTCGACCCCGTATCAATTGTTTCTGCACTGTGTAACCTCAGTCAAACCACAGCCAATTTCTACATACTGCTGCTTTAGGATGTTCTTTAAGCA
Organism: Spondyliosoma cantharus; assembly: GCA_900302685.1. Lineage (NCBI taxonomy): Eukaryota > Metazoa > Chordata > Actinopteri > Spariformes > Sparidae > Spondyliosoma > Spondyliosoma cantharus. The sequence goes on along the minus strand of OMLP01027842.1, from coordinate 30,824 downwards.
GGTTTTTTTGAGACTCGTCAAGAAGCTCATCAACGATGTTCCCTCGTAATGTCCACAGGAAACATGATTCAGTCCTTGGAAAACCATTTGCTGTTGGAAGTTGTCTATACATGTGTAATTTCTAAGAGACAGGGCTGCAGATATTCAAGCTTCATCAGCAACATGAATGTAACTTGTTCACAGTCGATATACAGTTTGTGTCTGTTGCTCTAAGTGTGAACTTTAAACTGAAGCTATGTTTTTTTTTACATAAAAAATAGTCTATATATTACAACCAGATACTTAACAGTGAGGATTTTATTTGTTTGCTTGTTTGTTGTTGTTTTTTTTTTTAAGGCCTGCATTCAATTTCAGAGTTTTATCAACCATTGGACATTTATATATCGGGAGAACAGTCACGTGGATCAGAGCAGCTACCAAATGTGACAAGTAAACACTTTTTGTTGAACACCAGGCTCATAAACAAGGTAGTGTGTAAAGATTAACTTCATGGAGGTAGGTTATCAGAGTCAGGCCGGCCGTTTCCCGATGCTTTCAGTCTCTGCGCTAAGCTAAGCTAAGCTAACTGCCTGTAGCCTTGCATTTAACAGACAGACGTGAGAGTCGCGCCGATTCTCCCGTCTCACTCTCATCTCACTCTCAGCCATAAGGGGAAACAAAATATTTCCCAAAATGTCGCGCTATGACTTTATTGCGAATCTGATATTGTACATATTTTATGTTTGAGCATTTGTAAATGACATAATTTAGACTTTTTTTCCTCGAGATGTTTTGAACACGTTAAGATGCTAAATGCTAACACTGGGGGAATATGACAGAACATTATAACACATTTTTGACCTGGATGGGAATGTTATTTTTTTTTTTATGTTTTATCTTTATTTGTATTTGTCCTTTTTATTTCCTTTGTACATTCTGATACACAGCGTTATTGTTTTATCACTGAATCCTGTTTTACCTTCATGTGTTCGTGACAGACATACCTCATTTTATCACGTGTCTCCACCAGGGAACGGTATGTCCACCCAGCGCCAGCATAGAAAGGAACGCATTTAAGCGAATGCACAATGAGGATGATGTTAGGATGCAACAAAAACATGTTATAAGTTATGTCATATTCAGTATAAAGGCAAGCTGAACAGAAATAAAGCTTAACTTGGAGTGACAAGGACTTTCCGGGCCATGATCCTCCTTCATAAATGTATTGTGGCATTAAAGCTGCGTTCAAGAGGCTGTTCTGTATAATTACTTAAAAGGCTCATTTGAAAAAGATATTTCCTTCTTCAGAAGTAAGACAGGGGTTGTTTTTCTTTTCTTTTTTTCAATAAAAAGAAATCATTTATTGGTGTCCCTCGTGTCTAAATGTGTCTTTTTCATCTGAACGCGCACAAGCTTTTAGGTGTGCGTCTGCATATTTTGTGCCGAGTGTTCCTTTAGTTATCAGCACAAAAAGCTCAGTCGAGACACAATAAATGGAAAAACCGAATATATCTGTGGCGATTCTGGCTTTTGAAATCGACGCCAAATCCAAATCCCTTTTTTATTGCACTTCCTCTTTGACTCTGTCCATCTCTCGACTGAAGGCTGCAAAATGTTTCAAGTCTTCGAGGCGTTTTCCCTTTTTCGCTGCATGACTGTGAGGATTTTTAACACTTGGAGAGTGTCGCCGTCAGTGGCGAGCCAGCAACGCTCCAGTCTAATTACAGCACATATCTGCTCTTCTTTTATCCTCGTGGATTTTAGGAGGGTTTTTTTTATATAATGGGATGGGTTAGCCTTGGCACTAAGTATTGATTGATGGATTTGTGGCAGCGTCGGAGGACTTATACAGATCCTTTACTCTGTGAAAGTAACAATGCCACACTGCAAAAAGTGTTCATAGCCATTCTGAACTCGAAGGTGTGACGGAGTGAAAAGCCGGCCATCATAAAAAAAAAAAAAGAGGCGTGATAATTGTTCAAATATGGAGATAGAGGTTCACATTTTCCAGTCTCTCCTGGAAGGAAAATCACACGGGAAGTGACAGAAATAGTCGCGTACAGAAGGAAGAAGAGCGAGAGAGGAGCTGAAACCTCCCCGTCTTTCTTCCAGCTGACAAAGAGCTGCGTGATGTGGCCACGAATGTCAGATTGTCCAACGTGCAAATTGTATTAAATGTCCATTTAATGCCGCTATATACACCTCTTCCCGTGTCGTGACCCTCAAGGAGACACTCGACCCCCAAGTTCAGTCTAAACCCCATAAAAGTAGCTTCACATCGAAAATCGACAACGATAAAATGCTGCTTACACACTGAAGCATGAGCGCTCTCATATAATGCCATTAACATCATAAAATAATACAAAATTACTACTTTTAGTTTTGGTAATTTAAGTGTATTTAGCATTTTACCAATGAAAGTATTATAGTTTATTATAGTTTGGTGGTGGCTGTGGCTCAGGTTTAGAGCCAGCGTCTTGTTGTCGGAAGGTTGCTGGTTCGATTCCCCTGGTCTGCATGCCGAAGTGTCCTTGGGCAAGATACTGAACCCCAAAACTGCTCCTGATGTTCTGGTCGGCACCTTGCATGGCAGCCGCTGCCATCAGTGTGTTAATTTCTCTAAATCGCTTTGGACAAAAGTGTCCGCTAAACGTTGCTCTCATTTACATTGGAGTGTTTTAGCTTTTCAGTGGCAGCACAACATGTACGAAAACACTTGTTTGGACAAACAGTTCAGCTGCATTGATTCGTCAAGTAGCCCCTGCGTAGTTTCTTCCCTTGTGTCAACGAACGACGGTTGAAACCAAGTTACTCGTGCCTCAGTGTCCTCTGTTATGATTCAATAACCATGGGTAATATTATAATAACTGGCTGTAACTTGCTTAGGAAAGATCAGATGTAGACAGAACTTCATGTGGAAGTCTAAAACAACCAAGCACATCTTTTGAAATGACAAACTGAACTTCCTCTGGTTGACTCTCCACCACAGCGGTTCAAAACACTGAGATATAAGAGTTAATTAATATGTATCATCACTGAAGACACAGTGTTCAGATGAGATGTGACTCAGTCTTATAAATATCTTCTCCATGTAATTAATTATTTGAAGCATTTTCTTCCCTCCATATTGATCCGATGCTTGGCGGTAATTTTCCAGCCGTGATGGTCTGATTATAAAACAACAACAGTCCTTTTTTTCTCCTCAATTTCTTAATTACCTTTGTCACTTTCCCTCCCTGCTCCTTCATTCTCTGACCGCCTCGGAGAGCTTATACTTAAGATTATGGACTCGGTCTTCCAGTGTGTCATTTGAGAAGGTGAATGTGGGTTGAATATTAAAAATAGAAGAGATCAGACTGAGGGGGAGCGAGAGAGGAGGATGTGGGAAAAAAAACAAAAAAACAAGAGGATGACGAAAGAAAGTGGGGTGGTAGACACGTCGTGGAGATGAGAGAGGAGATACACGACGCGAGACAGACGCAGGGAGACGGGGAAATGTCTATTTTTACCGGTGGATGGTGGAGAGAAGGGGAACGTGATAGGCCTCCGCATTAGGCTGAAGAGGAGGAGGATTTTTGGCTTGAACAGGCAGAGTCATGCGGACATTAGGCTAACTGCAGCGTCGAGGAAATTCTACCCATCTACTGTATCGGTCGCTCCATTCATCCTTCCTTTCCTCTTTGTTAGTCCTACTCCTTTATCCACACATCACTTGTCTCCTTTCCTTCTTTCTTTCTTTCTTTCTTTCTTTCTTTCTTTCTTTCTTTCTTTCTTTCTTTCTTCCTTCTTTCAATATGTCTTTCCTTCCTTCTTATTCTTTCTTTCTTTCTTTCTTTCTTTCTTTCCCTTGCCTCCTTCCTTCCTTCTTTCCTTCGTTTTTCATATTTTCATTCAAATGTCCCTAAATCCTTTCTTTCTTTCTTTTCTTCCTTTCTTCCTTCTTTCAATATGTCTTTCCTAACTTCTTTTCTTTCTTTCTTTCATTCTTTCTTTCTTTCCCTTGCCTCCTTCCTTCCTTCTTTCCTTTGTTTTTCATATTTTCATTCAAATGTCCCTAAATCCTTTCTTTCTTTCTTTTCTTCCTTCCATCCTTCTTTCAATATTTCTCTCCTAACTTCCTTCCTCTTCCTTCCTTCCTGATTGGTGCATGAACATAATGTGACGTCGCCGTTACTCCAGCTGACCCCTGTTTCACTTTAAACCTTGAGTGAGAAGAACTCACTGGTTTCACACAAATCTTATGGATGCATGATCATTTCAGCGTGCCATCGGTATCAGGCCTGGGTACGACGTCTGTACTTTATCAGTGAAAGTGTACATTTTGAAAAGGTATCTCGGCATCTTCCAGTGAACTCGTGACAAGAGTAGGCCTGATGATGTATTAATTCCACTACAGGAGAGACTTGACATCCTCTGCAATAAGTGGAAAAAACAAACTATTGCATACACCAGTTGGAACATGTCCACACATTGATATTAGGGGAAAATCCAATGTTGTGTATCTCACATGGGAAATCACCAGAACTATTACTCTCTGAGAGAAAGAAGCTGATTAGCAATTTTGTTTTAAAAAAAAAATAATCACATTTTCTCAGCGAATCTCTTCTGTTCTGCGCTCTCCTCCGGCTGTCCTTCTTCTCTACATCCCTCCTTCCTCCCGGATCGATAGATTACTTCCTGTGTTCAGGGGGGTTGACAGCACAGTTTAGAGACCACGGGGTTCATGTTACCAGTCATCTGTTAGTGTGAGTGCGCAAGCGCGCGCGTTTGTGTTTGTCCGTAACGAGAAGGGCTTCAGGGGTCGCCGAGACCTTTGGGGTCAACGGTGGCAGCAATCCCGTCTTTGCCCTGAAGCCTGAGTGACTGCTGACTGCTGACTGCCTGGATCAGTCACTCAAAAGAGTTATTATACAGCAGCAGCCAACGTTTCTGCCTCTGTGCCTTTAAAAATGCTCAGGAATATCTTTAAAATAGATCCGTTTCAGCTCTCGATATTCAGTCGGCAGCAAGAGAAGGCTGAAATAAAGAGACCAGACAAGAGCTGAACTGTAAGTTCAATCTGCTGTTCTGCCAACTTGTGCCTGGTGTCCAGGTTGTCCATCACCACCAATCTCACTCTCTGACATCAAACTGACTACATGGCCAATAAAGTAATCTCCAATCATGAAATCCACCATTATCTGCTAACAACTGGTCCTCTCTGGGCACAAGAGAAACCAAGCTGTTTTAACAGACTGACTGACAGGCCGCGATGTCCTTAAATCCCATAAAAGCCTCTCTACATCCATCGCCCAGGGCAAGGTGCTGCAGTAAATGGCTTCAGTTTGTCTGAGGTGTGCCCAGAGAGCCTAAAAGAGATCAATACAGTCACTCACAGTCATTGTTTTAACTCAGCTCCAGTCAAGGCTCCTGCCATAAAACTCCTGCACCACTCCACATCGCGAACCCTCTGGCTCCCACAGCAACACCGGCGTCAAAGCAGCAACTTAAAGAGCTGAAGACAGGACTGTCGACGCAGACGTAGTCATACCTGTTTCACACACATACTGGTACCAAACAAAGGATTGAAATGAAGCCCAGTCAGAATAAAAAATGCCCAGTATGTGACGGTCTCCAATCGGATGTTCCTCTTGGAGAAATTGTTGCTTTGTCAAAATGACGTATGCCGTGCTTACAAGAACTTCATTTCTTAATCGATTGCCATCACGTTTCTGGCAGATTAGACACTCCGCAGCTGGCAGAAGCACAAAGTAATGTTCCTATGATATTTTGTAGCATGTAAAGGCAAAGCTCATCAGATCACTTTACTTAGCGTCCATGTAGATCAATATGAATTTGATCAGTTTTAAAAAAAAAACAAAAACATTGTCCCTGTTTCGGTGTGTTGGGTCTGCAGCTTGTCTCTAGCCCATGTTCTTTTAACTGACTGTGATGCATCTGTACTCAGTCCACATACATTTCTGCAGGGTTGCATTTTGATTTGATTTATTTCAAGCACCCGAATCCTCCGACAACACGTCCTCTTGCTAAAAATGGAAATAAGTTAGAAACATTATAGCAACGAGACGGGGTGTCCAAACATTTCATCACCTTTTTTTTATCAAACCACAGCTCTTTAGTTTCTATTACCCTCTTGATTTTCCCGACTTTTCTTGTCAAGGTTGTATAAATACTGTATGTCGACGAAATACATCTGCTCAGTTTGTCCAGGCGTTTAACTCCCAGCGCTCAACATAAAGCTCTAATGAGGCAGGCTGCGTGCACCAGGAAGGTCGTTAATTCAACAGCGTCATTATTCATGAACTGTACTGTGATTCGGTGGCAGTATTGTCCAGCCTCCCTTGACAGAAACAGCTGTTCCCACAGACACGGGGGTCCATTTGTAGCGGGACACAAGTCTGATCACAGGATCACACCTTCAGCCGCGGCGGTTCTCGAGGTTGAATGGCTTACTCGTTAACTCGGAGCACTGATTTCACGCTTCAATGCTTTAGCTGACATTCCAGTTTCAGGCAACTTTTATTAAAAAAAAAAGTCATTTCATAGTTCAGGTCATGATTTCTTTGGATGTGCCCACCAAGAACACATCTTGGAACATGGAAAATTAATTTAGGGTGTGTTAAAACTGCATGAAAAGGTCATTTTAGAGGTAGAAACATCTACCTCACGGATTAGTTTTTATCTGAAATGTGATTTAAGTAGAAAAACACGTCTAAGTAGTTATTTATTAAATCTGTCTCTGACGTAGAAGTGATCCTATTGAATTTTCTGCTGGTTATGTAGAGGTTTTGCAGTTTTGGAGTGTGTTTACATGCAAACGAATAAACCAGTCCTCGTCATGTATCCATTTCCTTTTGATAAAACGTAAAAAGGTCAGCTCTAAGTGACGCCACGTCGGCAGGATGTTTTTAAAAAGCAAAACAGTTTTACGTCACGTACTTGGAAATAAATAAAACTACTAGACTGAATCGTGTAAACTCATCTTTTCCATTATCGCGTAGCTAAAGTGCACGTCAACACGTCAAATCAGATTATTATCATAACCTCGTTATTCCCAGTTATCAGATTACTGCGGTCATGTAAACGTGCTCAGTGTGCAGCGGCGACACACTGGACACATGTTTGGCTTTTACCGTCATCCTTTCAAATCTTAGACAAACAGACAAAGAAACAACAACATAACAACAAGAACATTTTTGGCTGGATTTATTTGTTTTTTGTCGAGTTTGCATAAAGTGCGTTATCATTAAATCATGTATACACACAGAGAAGAGAATATCTTTTAGTGAGTTCACTTCATCACCCGTCTGGCAGCAGACAAAACGTTTTCGGCCTTGCAGCCGAAAAATGTTTTGTTTACTGCCAGTGAACTCATTAAAAGACATTTTTTTTCTCCCCGAGTGCGACCCTCTTTTCTCTCTGCGAACTTAGCAAAGAAGACACAAAGTGGAATTGACAAAGTTCAGTTAAATACTCGCCCACAAAATCCACAATTCATAATAACCCACTTTAAATTCTCCGCATTCGTTCGTCTCGCACAGCTATCACAACACAGTGCCTTTGCCTCTTATTAAAAAGACAAACAGAGCTGAAAACAGTGTCATAACTGGCGTTTTTTTTTTTCCTCCTGCGACCCACAGCTCAGTCATGACCTGAACTTTGAGAGCGAGGGGGCAAGGTATTTTATTGACTGTTAAACCAGCGGACTCTCCAGCAGACTGCCAACAGCTCCGGTCCCCCCCCCCAGTTTAAACATCGGTTCCATGTCTATTAACAGTGTGTTGGGTCGCGACCTGACCCCACTTATACGTCACCTCTCCTGCCTATCTCTCTCTCCCCACCTCCACCTCTCCATCTTTTCATCCCCCTTTTACCAAGTCGCTCCCTGCGGACCCTCCACCACCACCTCTCTCTCACACACACACACACACACACACACACACACACACACATACTGACAGACAATAACCTGCTCTCTCCTGTGCGTCATGTTTGTTTCTTCCCTTTGTTACGTCGGGATCAGCTCACAGTGGTAAACACCGCATTTAATTAAACAAGCTGGATAGCCCAAAGCTTTTTTTTTTTTTTTTTAAATAATTTTAATGTAGAATTTCACCAGTGGGAGAAATTTGGAATCCATTTTCTCTTTTGAAAGGCTCATTGTGTCGGACTGCCGGCTGTATTACTGCAAAATGGCTTCCTCCCCGTTTAATAATGCCGATACAGATCTCAGTTTGAGGGCAAAAGGCAGCGTTCATCGGAGAAAATAAAATGTGGGCCCTCCTCTTGGACGGTGTTTTTACGGTCGGTAGACGCTGAGTACACGGAATAAAGAGATCAGAAGAAATATTTCAACTTTCTGCCTTTGAGAATCGAATGCAGCCAATGCTAAATACCAATTTATGTGATTTCATTTGTTTCAGTTGAGTCTTCTGTTGGAGGATTTAACAGATGGTCGCTAAAACTTCTGTTCAAAGCTGCTCTTTTGATTCGAGCTTAACAAAAATAAGCCCAGCCAGGCTCTCTTTGTCTTTGATACGACTCTGTGTGTCATCAATATGGATTTTGTTGTCGTCTTCAGCACAACTAAATCATCTCTACATTTTGAGAGAAACAGAAAGATCAAAAAGCCACGCTTCAAAAAAACAAAAAAAAACCAAAGGATTAGCCTTTTACATTAACATCTACGTAAAGTATTTTAATCACGGTGCATAAGTTCAATCTTAAGCGTCACATTTAATTAGATCATGTGAGTCAATAAATTTAATAATTCGATGCGTGATTTATTACAGCAGACAGAACAAACATTTTGAAATGGATTAATTGTACGCACAGTGAAATATTCCGATAATAACTACGTGAAAAACACATTATGTTGATGTAGAACTCCCTCTTAACTTTATGTGCACAGTAATGATCGAATTAAGATGTAAGGTTAGTGTTTATCTGCCATAATTTAATGTAAACAAGTTATTTAATTTGTTTGCATCGACTCATCATGATGGAAAAACTTTGCATTAAAGTCATGTCATAAAATTAGATGGTGTCAATCAAATCCTTGGGCGTATAGTAACAGTTTTAGATGCGTCTGTTGGCAGAAATAGAACATAATATTCAGAATGATGTTCTCATTTGTGTATAATTACCTGAACGAAGCGGGTCCTTCTCTACGTATGTTGCTCTTTCTTCAGGGTGAAACGAGGAGTATTCAGTTGGTTTCCATCTGCAACCTCATCCTACTAAATCCTACCTTTAAATTGAACCTTTATCAGTTTACAATATCATCATTTTCGTCTTCATTTAAGGCTTTAAGCCTTTAGTTCTCTCATTTTTTACCCTCGTGCCAAATATAACCCAACAAAGTCCTCATTCTTCTTTCTACTACGTACTACAACTAAAGGTTTAACAGGTTAAAGGTTCATTTATTTGTCCTTTAACAAAGCCAGAACTTAACTGGGTGCAAGTACCTTTACGCTACGTAAGAGGAAAACACAAAACCAGCTGTTTTATATAAAAGTGTGGAGGATGAGTTAAGGAGTCTCGCAGTCTGAGGAGTGAAGCTGCTCTGTAGTCTGGTGGTATGGCAACGGGTACTAATATGTTATAGAGGGGTTTTCATGAGGCAGAAGTTGGTTTTGATGTGTAAAAAAATGAGGCGCTGTTCTGAGTTTTATCAGAAAATTGTGAATAGCATTTGGCCCAAAGCTAACAGCGTATAGAATATTTTTCAATCCACTACAAACCTTGTTTTGTATTCATCTATTGCTCCCCCTCCATCACCTCTGAGGGTCCGTTTATTGAAAGTGATACATTAGCATAAAAGTCTGATCCCGGACTCGGAGAGACGCTGCTGGAAGACGTTTCAGCTCCAACACGTCAAGACACACACACACACACACATTC
>OMLP01027842.1:10342-20922 GCA_900302685.1 Spondyliosoma cantharus | reverse complement strand
CCCTCCATCACCTCTGAGGGTCCGTTTATTGAAAGTGATACATTAGCATAAAAGTCTGATCCCGGACTCGGAGAGACGCTGCTGGAAGACGTTTCAGCTCCAACACGTCAAGACACACACACACACACATCCTCACATACAAACAAACTCTCTCAGTTTCTCGCTCTCAGTCAAACCCTGTCAGCGGCACTAGAGCCTGATACGAGGCCGGGGACGGAGGAAATGCACGATGTCAACCTGTGTTATAATTCAGCAGGACCGACCGCATGAGAGGGAATACATCTACTGTACTTTGCGCTCATGGGAAATCAATCTCACCTCATGAAGCAATGTTTGCAGGCTTGTGCTCGCGTCTTGAAGAGGTCTAGAGACGGACCGTGCGCCAAGTTCACTCCCAATGTGTGTGTGTGTGTGTCTAATTCTCGATAATGCTTTCTTCTCTATGTCGGGACCCGTGCTCTAACTTGTCTCTGGTGTTATTTGTCCTCATCTGACACACGATGAGGCGCCGATGAAAAGACCGGGACTGAATGGAAGCATCCAATTCTGCTCTTAAGAGATCCTTATGCACACACAGACTGTACGTGCACACACAGATTTCATTGTTCCAGTTGAGTAGTTCACACCCCTAAATCAGAGACAAAAATATGTGAAGATGATTTTAATCCACCCAAAAAGCTTGCAGATCAACGGACTGAACAGCAGTGATTATTTAACCCCTTCATGCACCTGAGAGATTAAGATCGTTCACAAGCGATGCAGGTTACTGCGAAGTATTCTGTGCATTAGCATTGGAAGCTTATTCTGGGGAATAAAAAGGAGCTGAGTCCATTTAAATTCTGGCCTGCTGGCACCGTGAAAATGTCACTGCTCCGGTGTTTTTCTCATCTTTGTAACCTTGTGAGGTTGTTTGCAACCAGGGCAGAAGCAAACACATACGCTCGTACTCCTGCACGCACAAGCGCAGAGTTTTTCTTTTTTTTCCACAGTTGATTTTAAAACAAGTCCTCTCCAAGTTAATCGGATCTGCACTATGATTTGATCATGCTGTGGTTAAGGTTTGGTTGGGTGTAGACGCAACAAAAAAGACTTGGTTAGGTTTAGGGAATGAGCTTGGTTTGGGTTAAGATAACTACTTTTTAGAGGTCAGAGGAGCTTCGTCAGCATGGATATTATAATAATAAACATGGAGTTCAGGTTATGCAGCAATCATGGGCTACGCTTAAAAGAGCAACACTGGCTCCACACGGCTCTTTTGAAGCAGTTCAAGTCTCTGGAAGGCCAAGATCACAACTTGATTAGAAAATACTTTTTTACATCTTTCCTTAAAGCTAAAAGCGTTTGTGTGCACCACGTCCGAAGAACTTTTTCATACTGTAAACCTTCTGAATATTCCTGAATAATCTGTTTTCCCCTCGATAAATAGAGACAATTCCACCATAAATGAACACAGAAAGTGTTGCATAAAACATCTCCCGAATGCAGGACATGAAGTGCTTAATGCTCAAAATACCCAGAGGGAGGTCTCCCACTTAAAGTGCCCACGCCAGTGTTGAGGCAAAAATCTGCCAACGCCTGGAGCCAATAAGGGGCCATTAAACAAATCAAATCAGCAACTTGACTATTTTTGTTCCACAGACAGTGGGATACTTACAACTTTATAATGTATATCTGAACAGAATGAGGAGGTAAAAAAAGGCCAATTACAGAAGGAGAAACAACCACAGTGACCAGTAATGCTCACAAATGAGCATGTGGATCATTTGTTTCAAGACATACTGACATTATATAAAAAGTGAACCTATCCTTTATGCGTGGATGATGTTACAGTTTGGAATTCAGACCCACGCGGCTTTGTTCTAAAGTGTTCGGTATCTTTATTTCTATGCGTGTTCATCTACATGTGAGAGATGGAAGCGTGGCTGTGTGCCTGCATGCACTTGCGAACGTAGCTGCTATTTAGCGATACAGTTTGTGTGGGAGAGAAGCTGATATTGTTTGCTTTGGCACTCAACCTAAAGACACAGACAATTAGCAGCGGTGTCACGAAGGTGTGTCGTACATGACAAACTTGTGAACGTCGGAATCGGACTGTTTTTCGCCGCCTTAATTAGAAACTAATAACACCTCCGTTCTGTTGCCAAAACAAACCGTTTTTTCCTATAAATGGGTTGGGCTCGGCGTCTGACTCATGCCATCCCACCTCTCTTCTGTTTGCTCCATGATGTTACCGCATTTCAGGAAGCTCTATTGTGCGAAACATGAATTCTAATACGCAGTGTTTTCTGACTGAGTTAGTGACAGAACTTAGAGTCTTGATATAGAAAAAAACAAAAACGTATTCTCCGGAGAGTTTTCCACCAGATAATAGCGGTACAGCAACTGAGAGCAGTGAATATAGATTTCCAACTTCTTGGCTTTTACTCCAGCAGGTTCCTAGATTACTGGCATTTGTCTTTTTTGAAGGCATACATTAATTCCCTTAGTTACCCTCCAGCTTTGTAGAAATACACTTTCATCTCTCACTTTCCTTGACTTCATCATGAAATGCTGCATAGCCTGACCTAAAAAATAACCCCAGCAGTCAAACATGAAAACAACCACAGTTGACAAAGCACCTAGTGCTACAGGCTTTCCCCTCTAATGGGGCTCTAACGGGCTCATTTTCCACACGCGGAAATTTGCAAATTTGTTCTCATCTGAACACAATGACCCATGTAAACACTATGGAAGCTGCTGCCTACATGCTCATCATTCACATATCCTACGAACAATACTCCAACCTTGACAGATGTTATTGTCAGTCCTCTTCTGACTTCCTACAGAGCTGCTGCACATTACACCTACTTCTGTAATGGTGCTCGCAGTCTATCTATCTATCTATCTATCTATCTATCTATCTATCTATCTATCTATCTATCTATCTATCTATCATCCCTGCAGCTATCATTAACTGAGAAAATGAATCAGACCAAAACTGTGTTTTTATACCAGGGTGTAAACATGTTTATCTTTGCTATAAAGTTCTCCCTAATAACATGAGGCTTTGTGGGGATTTAGTTTCATTTGGAGCGAGCCTCCTGTGGTCTGCAGTTTTTTGGCACCTCCAAGTTGGCTTCATTTCTTTTTTAGCCCTGCAGGTTGCTGTCTTTAAAAAAAAAGAAGTTTGTTTGGTGTTTGCTTTGGCCCTATCTGAGAGCCAAACTGTTTACAGCTTAGATGCAATAATTGATCGGCTGTGGATGATAGCGAACAATTTTTAGATAATCTAGTCTTCATCCTGGTCGTTCGAGTCTTTGCATTTAATTGTATATATGAAAATAATTTCAAAAAAAGAGGACTTAACAGAATATTCAATCCAGCGTGTTTTCTAACCTCCACACACCAAATGCTGCATAAATTGGGCTTCATTTAGTCAGTTTCCGTTCTGTTTCTGGCACTGGAAAGGAGTTGGGGGGGAGAGTTTTTCCTGTCCAAACACCGACGAGCACTTTGGTCTAACTAAACCGATCGCTTAACTCCTTCAGAGCCCTGAAGCGCGTGTGAAATACAAATACTATGACAACCCACGACTCTGATTTTGCGTTCTCATTTAGAGCTTTGCGATGTTGTTTTCAATTTCACAAGTCACTGAAAGCTCAGAGCACGAGGAGCGAATTCAAGTGTAAAACCCTTGAATACAAATCACGTCCGTTTGGTGGTTTAATTACACTCTGCCGCTTAAAACGAACTTGGAATTTGCTTGCAAAGAAAGCAGGAGAACTTACGTAGCAACAAATTTGCCCTCATTGAGATTTCTCATTTCTAACCCGTGAGAGGGCTCTGGCAGCGATCAAAGAACCAAGGTTGTGAAAGGCAACTGAAGTGTCTCTTTTCAATGTCACCTGTGATCATTGATAACAGATTAACCTCCCCATCATTATGATTCTCCCCTCACAACTCTAATCAACCTCTTCCGTCCTTATTCTGTTAACGTGGCCAGGTGTGCTGAAATGTTTTTTTTTCCATCCCGCATGTAACGCCTTAACAGCCAAGATAAAGATAAGATAAATCTAACTGTCCGTCTCTCTCTCTGCTCTCTCAGGACCATCTTCGGTGATCAGCAACGACGATGACTCGGCCTCTCCTCTCCACCACGTCTCCAACGGTAGCAACACTCCTTCCTCCTCAGAAATGGGCCCTGATGCGGTGATCATCGGCATGACCAAGATCCCTGTGATAGAAAACCCTCAGTACTTCAGGAGCACGAACAGCCTCCTGAAAACTGACACGTGTGAGTGCAAATCTCAATCTGTTTCAATGTGTACCCGAATCTACTCTCCTTCGAACGCAGATGAATCTATTATGAGCTACATTTTTAGTAGTATTCAAGTGAACTGTACTACACTGCAGCAACCTCCTTCCTGCTGTCACGGCAGTGACCTTGGAGCTGCTGAGAATAAGCTGTCATTTCTTAAGAGGAGAAATAGGAAGTGAAAGGCCATTTTTTTTATGTGTAAGAGTGTAAGTCCCAGCCAGACGGATCTCACTGCCAACACATCAAATACAGCAGCCTAGTCAGTGGGCATACGCTAACAAGTTGGACACTGTAGGTACAACACTAGCAACACTTCTTGAAGCGTTGCTCCAGTGCAGTAGTATAAAGAGCAAGGGAGGTGGGTCGTTCACAGGACATTCATTCGGCAAGCCAGGGTCAGGGTCCTGTTTGAGTTAATTAATGTACTGTTAGTAAGTTAACACATCCAAATTATGTTAGTTGTATTTGTACGTCAAAGTTACAAGTTGAGGCTGAATGTAGTTATTTTAGATCAAAGTATGATTGAGTGATAACTCTAACCCTTTATCTAAACATAACCAAGTAATTTTTGAGCCTAACCCTAACAAACTAGATTTGGTGCCTAAAACTTCCTAAGTAGTATTTATTCCCAGCTCTAGCTAAGAAGCTTTGGTGCCTAAACCTAACCAGGTACATTTTTAGCCTTACCTGCTCCTAAACCAAGTATTTTTTATGCCTCACCCTAACAATGTAGTTTTTGAGCTTAACCCTAATCAAGGGTTTAGTTTTTTGTCCCTTAATTTTCCCAAGTAGGCTTTGTGCCTAAACCTAACAAAGTCGTTTTTACTTAAAATAAAAATAAGCAGTAAAAATTTGAGGAAAGCAAAAAGACAGAAGGGCAAACGGGTCAAAGAAAGTGGAAAGGAGAAAGAGACAAAGAAAAATAGAAGCGGTAGGATAACAGGAGCAGGTGGAGAGAGAGAGCAACAGCCAAACAGCCAAATAGACAGACGGGGAGCATGCAAGGTTATTGACCTGGTCCATCAACATGGCATTATGATTATTGGCAAGTAATAAAAGCTTCTCCAGGCTCTGGCCTTGGGTCGCAATAAATTATGGACCTGCATGTGTGTGTGTGTATGTGTGTGTGTGCGCACGTGCGTGCGTGCGTGCACCATCAGACTCTTTCCATTTGATTGCAAGGTTGAGGATGTAAAATGACGGCGGATTGGGGCTTGACCTCTTCAGTCCAGCGATATAATAAAAAGATAGACTGGGATTTACAGGCTAAAGACAAGAATGAAAGCTCTGAGGATCGATTAGAAAGTCAATAACGTTCTGCTGTGCATGTGTCTATGCCCGCGTGTGTGTTTTTAATATATTACAGCCATTACAGCTATTAGTCGGTGTGCCTCTTTGACTCACAGACAGGCTGCATAAATTCTGAAAGTATCTGACCGATTATTTGGCACACGGCCTTTTCAGACTCGTACAATAGCCTTTGATGGAGACTGTTTGGCAAAGTGGTTCTAGGTTTGCATGCCAAGAACTGAACACTTTTTAAACAGCGGTCTTAACCAGCGTGTGGCCTGTAATATTGACATCAGTAGCGGGCACAGGTTTCTGCCTAAAAGATGGCACAGCCCTCTTCTTGGCAGCAATTACTCTGCAGAGATAATTGACCCCTGTGTGGAAAGAAACGGGAACTGTTAGCTGTGTTGCAAAGCTTCAGCTGTGCAGCGTACCTCTGAAGTGACACCTCATTAGCAAGTTTTAGTTGTTGGGAAGTGCATCACATGGACTATTAAAGAGTTACAGTAAACTAACCTTGGACCTGCTCAGTTGGTAATTATTGTGTTTACAGTCCCCTAATCAATCATAAGTAGACACAGTTTGAGACAGGCTGTTAGTGTGCATGTCAAGCAACTGAAGCGGGGCTGTAATGAGGATTTCAGATATACCGAGGTCATCAATCTAGTTGCCATCAACAAACCCATCCAGAGAGCAAAAAAAAGTCTAATTTATGATTCAAACTGGCTCCAAACAAGGTCTTTTTGCTGTTATGTATCATGAGGTAAATGTTGATTGCACAACGTCATGACTACAGAATAATGAGACCAGTGGTATTTTGGCATTTTGATTAGTTCCTGTAAAATCTTGCAGTTATTATGCTATTTTGTCTGCTACTGGGTACAGAATCACTGGTGATTCAGTCAGGCTGGCAGCCTGGCACCACTTCTATCTGCTTTCACATAACCATTGAAGACCAAATGAATGATGAACTTACGTTTTGTCCTGTGTTGTTGGTAATTGCCACTCTGAGGAAAATGCGGAAAATGCTGTCCAACAATAATGCTACTTGGAAATCCTTGGGGAAATGCTTTATTTATTGAACTAGGTGCTCAAGTTTTATTTGAATGAAAAGGTTATTTTGAGGAAAATGGATCCGAAGATCATCAACATTTTATGAACTGAAGTTAGCCCCGATTAACTATCTGTAGGGATTTTTTTTAAAGGTCCTATTTGTAAGGAAGTTCCTTTTTTAGTCTGATTCCAAACTGACAAATAGAAACTTTAGTTCAGCTTCCCGACACTTATGATCAGACTTCTTTCTGGAATATTTCTCAGGAAATATAAGGGGAAGTTCTGACCTATAAAGTAAAAGGTTACATTTTATTTCCAACAAGAAAACAGTTAGCTTAGGCTACGTCCATGAATATATATTCCAATTAAAATTGTTAATAATCTCCATCTTCGCAAGCGTTTCAGCACCAGAGATAATCTTTAACACGGCATTCAATCGACCATTCACATGTACTGGCCATGCACATACCATTTAGCTTAGCATAAAGTCTGGAAACAGGAGGAAAATGCTTCCCTGGCTTTGCCCAAACATAGCACAATCTGTAGAACAAGTTATTGCACCGAACACTTAATTAACACCATATTACTACAACCAACATTTAAAACTACATGTTTTTGTTGAACAGGAGTTACATGCCAGAGTATTTCTTAGCCAGGTACAATAACTCTGAGTGTAACTAGCGGGAGGCTAGCTGTTTCCTCCGTCCCCAGTCTTTGTGCTAAGCTAAGCTAACCGGCAGATGGCTCCAGCTACATATTTACCATAGAGACATGAGAGTGATATCAGTCTGGAAGAAGCATGGAAGTGAATGCTAATATTTTTCAAAATGTCAAACTATTCCTTACAGGAGCCAAATTTTAAACACACCGCATCTCAAAATAGTGGACCTAAGCCTATAAAATATCAAGTATAAGTAAGCTTTTCATTGTAAAATGTCAAACCACTCTGTTTTTAAAAATGTGCTCAAACCCTCAGAGAAAAGTACAGCCAGTGCGCCTGACCTCAGTGTTCACAGTAGTAGCTGCAGCTCTGAACTGAAGGAAATATTTTTCTTCCTTCATCTTTGTTATGTTACACCTTCCTCCTGGCTTGTGGTAGAGTATCTCTCTGTTTTTCCATCCCAGCAGATCGCATGGGGTTTGTATTTCGTTGTATCCAGGGAGTGAGGATTAACATTGTTCTGGAAAATGTTATTCACAAGTCGACACGTGTGTAGAGTATTTGAAAAACACCCATTTACGCGCACACGCCCATACACACACCCATACACACTAAGCTTATGAAAATTTAGGTCACAATTAGCTACACCTCCTGATAGGAAGGCATAATGTCGGTAGCTGACTAGAAGGAGATGTAGTGGAATAGAAATGGCAAAATTAGAGTCATGACATTAATTAGATGAGGATTTGAAGGAGAAAATGTTTTCAAAGCATCTGTCGAACACAAGTGTGACTTTGACCTATCGCATTGTGTGGTTCAGATGACCAAATGCACAATTTCCAAGCTGTTCAAGCTGTTTTATGTCAGCGTCCAGGGTCATGGAAAGATTTTGGGCAGATGAGAGAAGGAGGAATGGAAGACGAGGCAGATGGCAAACTGGGAATAATTATGTCCCGAGACATTAATTTCTTTGGTTGTTTATAAGATGCTGATTAAGGAGAACCGTGCAAGTGAGAGGTGGCTCTGTAGGGAGAACGTGGAGAAACTGGATGACGGAGGGAAAGGACAGATGGAAGAATATGGGAGAGGAGGTGGTTGATGGGAAACGTTATTCCTCTTGATGTAAATGTTGTCAGCACTGTCATAAACAAGTGATGGAAAAGGAATGACGGAGCAGCAGAATGGGAAAGAACATGTGCCGCAATGTTAATGTTTAGACGATGTTGATTAAAAAGTGATAGGTTTAGCAGCTGAGGGGGGGACGGCAACAGGGAGGAATAAATGATGGAACAGAGAGATGCTAAATAAGGAAAGTGAGAGTGAGATAATGAGACTGGATGGAGCGATGCTAAATGAGAGAAAATGAGCGAATACGATAAGCATGGAAAACGGGTACTAATTAAGAAAAACATCAGAGAATAAGAGCGCAAAGTTTGGTAAATGGGGAATAATATTTCTGTAGATCTTAATTAAGGATACTTATTGAGGAGAAAAGGGCTGATGTGCAGCACTGCACATCCAGATACAGTTTAATAATGAAAGAAGGATGGAAGAAGTGATGTAAAACTGCAAAAAGGCAGACAGCTGGAGAGCAGAATTCATGAGTGGTATAAGGCCATAAAAAACAACACAACTTAACTTCTTACGTTTCTTGGTTGCTATGCACAGCAATTATGGAAAATAAGTATATGAGTGCAAAATCAGCTGCAGCGACGCATCACAAATCCAACAATAAAGATACATTAAAAAGAAACAGCAGGACAGGCTGTGAGACAACATCACATCTAAAGATAAAAGCATAGGGAGATGGATCGGTCTGCAATTTCAACGGTGCTAATTAAGGAGAAGTTTTCATGCTTATTGTAACCGCAGGAGGAAATTGTGCACTGAGGATATTAGCTGGTTAAACGGTGGGTAGTTGTCTTCCGGGGATGTGGGTTTATTGTGTGCTGCTGCACAGGGAGTTGTGGGTGCACTGAGATCTGTAACCCGCTGCTGTTGTGTTTGAACTGCAGACGATCATGTCATGAGGAAGAGACAATGAATATTTCAGCTTGAGCAACAATGATATTCAACCCTGTTCTTCTTTAAACCTCCACCAAAGAGTTTATGTCTTCAGTTGGGTCCATATTTTCTTTTTTTGTTTGTTTGTTTTAGACGACACAAAAAACAGCATAGACACAATTAAAAGGATTGTATTTTCGCTTTCTTTAACATTGTGTTTTAATGATATTTTGCAAGGATCTTGATGAAAAACATCAGGGTGGCTGGTTGTGAGTGAGTACAATGTGGAGATATACCTGATTTATATATGTTTACACAGAAGGGACTCATTGTCCCTTTGATTGTGTTTCAGCTGTAACACAATCACAAATAGGAATATAAACCTGCAACTATCACCGCATACCTACGAACACTCTGATTTTTCATGGGAGTCTCGTTATTTTTAACTCTTTCTCCTGCTGTGCCCCTGATTATAATTTCTCCCATTAATCTCCGAGGTTCATAGTGATACAAATCATACGGGGAGGCTCAGTTTCTCATAGTATGTGTGTCATGGTACCTTGCCACCCCACCCAGAAGCTGAGGCGGGCATGTACAAATGTCCTTGTCCGACTTGTGTCACTGCGAAAAGCCCTCTGCTCAGTTTGCCTCTCAAAATGGACAAAACAGGTCCCTAGAACCGTTTCAAATTCTACTCCACTTTCTGCAGGACCGTCCCCTTTATTGACATTTGTCCCCTGTCTCATTTGTTGTCCTCTTCCCTGCACTCTGTCCTGCATCATTTTATCCTGGCTCCTCACACACTCTCACAATGTTGTTGTTTTTTTGTGATGTACATTTTTACTTTTGATCCCTTTTTTGTATTTTTTTTTTTTAAAAGCAGATACATACACACACATACACATATATATGGCTATCAGTGGACTATATATCTACACTCCCCAAGAGGGGACGTCTGTTTCTGGCCATTAGAACAGAAAATTACTTTTACGGTCTTTTCCCATAATATTACTTCAAATGTGATGGTTTCTGACATGTGTTTTTTATGTACTTATGATGACTTTTTTGTACTTTTTTTTAAAACTTTCTTTACATTTTTCAAAGCAGATATACACACACAAACAAACATAAACACACACACACAAACAAACACATATTGCATTGTGGGTGGTGTGTTCTCCTCCAACACAATCTTGCACTGAGAATTAGATGCTTTTGAATATCTGATTTTTCAGACCAGCAGCTTTCTCTCTCTCTCTTTCTCTCCCTCTCTCC
>OMLP01027842.1:0-10274 GCA_900302685.1 Spondyliosoma cantharus | reverse complement strand
ATATAGCTAACAGTGGACTATATATGTACACTCACCAAGAGGGGACGTCTGTTTCTGGCCATTAGAACAGAAAATTACTTTTACGGTCTTTTCCCATAATATTACTTCAAATGTGATGGGTTCTGACGTATGTACTTATGATCACTTTTTTGTACTTTTTTTTTAAAACTTTCTTTACATTTTTCAAAGCAGATATACACACACAAACAAACACATATTGCATTGTGGGTGGTGTGTTCTCCTCCAACACAATCTTGCACTGAGAATTAGATGCTTTTGAATATCTGATTTTTCAGACCAGCAGCTTTCTCTCGCTCTCTTTCTCTCCCTCTCCCCCTCCCTCTCTCTCTCTCTCTATCTCAGTCTGTACAGTATTGGGTTATGGAGGACCTCAGCAGCTTACTGTAGATCGATGCAGCTTCTGAGAGTCTTGCTGGGCTTTAATGTGATATTCTGAGTGGACAGCTTTTCTTCAAATGCGCCTCTTAATCACATCACAGATAAATCTCAGCTCTTGGTCCCCCCTCTCTCTCTCTCTCTCTCTCTTGTGTGTGTGTGTGTGTGTGTGTGTGTGTTCAAGAAGTACCCATGTGCATGTATTATAGGATCATTCACGTTTCCTTGCATGCAGACAGTTGCACATATGGCCTGCAGTCACAAAGACGGAGCTTTGCTAGGTTATAGTAAGGGCACCATGCTGTTAATCACTCTGTAGAATAAAACCTTGTCTCATCGCCATGGTGAGATGCCAGATTTTTCTCAAAATCAGCTGGCATGGAGTCACAAGTTACTTAGCAACAGGAAGCAGGTTTGCCGACTCTGATCTAACTGTGGCTGAGCAGAAGGCAGGGAGAGATTTACACGACAGTAAAAGCTGGATCAAATTAGTATGACAAAACAGAGCATTTGCCTATTTACTGTAGCATTCATAAGAATGATAACATAACACATTTATGCAACAGAATGTACTCAAACATACACGATTGACTCCTGTAATGATTCATCCTCTGCCAATTTACTTTGGCGATAAAGAGGAGAAAATATGCACCCAAGGAAAGAGCTGTACTTTAACAAAACAGTACGTAAAATTACAAAATCCAATCGTTCACACTTCAGAGAACAGCCAGTAATTCCTCGACAGAGTTCGCACCGCCTGCAGCTATAGTTTTATATACAAGAAGAAGATCAATCTCCAGAATAACTGTTTTATTTTGCTTAAATCACACAGACAGCAAAACGACAAGTAAACCAGCCATGAATTGAACTGACTGCTGATTTATTCTGTTTACTTGACATAACGTTACAACACCAGGCATCTTGTTTCTGTCGCTTCATGTGAACTAACATACATTCATACTGTTGTGTTTTTTTGAACCTAAATGAACATGATTAAAGTGGATTTCTCCCCCTCTTCTCTGTTTTTCCTGTATTCGCCAGTCGTCCAGCACATTAAGAGACACAACATTGTGCTGAAGAGAGAGCTGGGAGAGGGAGCCTTCGGAAAAGTCTTCCTTGCCGAGTGTTACAACCTCTCCCCTGACCAGGAGAAGATACTGGTGGCTGTCAAGGTAATGTGAGGGCCGAATGGTCTCATATTTGACATTTTTTTGTACGTTTTTTTACTGAAACATCCTGAGAAATACATTGGAAAAGCAGAGAAATTCAGTATCCTGCAGTATGAAAAGAAAAAAAGTGTTCCAGCCTTCCTGTTTTGTTTTATTAGTTCTATAGCTCCTTAAAATAAAAGAGTACACAGCTGAATGTCTGCGGTTATCGAAGACAAAACTGCTTCGGTGCCAATTCCTTATTTCAACAAAACAGAAACTTCATAGTTCTCATAAATCAAAGACCAGATATAGAAAAACAGATTGTCTTCAGAAAAAAAAAAAAAATACCATCCAGCTGCATCACAAAGAAACCGTTTCAATGAGTTATGAGGAATCTGGCTTCAAAATGAGCTATTTTTAAGAATCCCTCCTCCTACAGATTGATTGATGGCATCAAAATAAAGCCCTAATGTCATTATTGAAGGAGAAATTATTGCTTTCTCTACTATACTTTGCAATGAGATCCGATACATGAGCTACATGTGAAACATGAAACAGTCGACAGCCAATAATCCTATGTTGCAGAAACGGATATGTGGCATTTTGAAATTAAATTCCTTCATATGGCGTCTGTTTTTAGACATCTCCTCGCCTCCATTTCCTCTGCTATTGTTAGAAAGTTGCAGCTTTCAAGAGTTTTTCTCTTGAAGGTGTAATTACACTCAAACCGCTGACTTCCGGCGTCAAATTGAACGTTTTCCTCCCATCGCATCTATCCGTCCATCCATCTCTCCATCAAGGATGCCTTCCCTCCTGGTCTGCGGTGAAACAGGATCTGATTGGTGACTTCTCATTAACAATACATGACCTGTGAGAGACCCCCCCCCTCTCCTCCCATCCTGCTTCATTTCCTCTCTCTTCCACGGCTCAACTCTAACTTTCACCTGCACTACACTTTTTCTCTTTCCTCTGCAGCCATCATCTTTCTTTTCCCTTCCCACACCGCCCGTTTCCTTCGAGCTTAGCTCTAAACCGCTCGCTTGGCCGCTGATGTTCCCTGCCAGCTTAGCTTCGGCTCAGTCTGAGCACTTTGTAGAAATATGCACCTGAAAATCCCAGGAAGCTGAGGTGTTGGTTGTAGAACTAGATGCTGCAAGTCAAATCTAGTCAAACATTATATAATCTGCGCTCAACTTAAACTGCAGATGAATTGTACTTCTGAAATCGCCACAGGTACGGTTGCACATAGACGTAATGTACACTTGATGAATCATTTAATCATTCGAGTCAGTTCATTGATTTCACGTTCTCTATTCATCAGATTTTTTTCTTCAATTAGCTAATGCACCACCTGCTTATAGTGCGTTCTTCCTGTCTTTTCGCCACTGGCGTGACTCACTGTTTCTCTCCGGTTGTCTTTTTCTCCGCCGTGTTGCTCCATCAACAGCGAGAAATGCTGGAGGTAAACAGGTTTTTCAAAGAAATGATGACACTGCCTTCTTTTTTTGGAAACGTAACTTTTACAATAAGGATGATCCAAAATAACTGAGACACCTTCTGGAAGCAGATGATGCAGTTTTTTTTTTTCCCACCTCTGCCAAAGAGGTTATGTTTTCGCCTATGTCCATTTGTTGGTTGGTTGGTTTGGTTGTCAGCAGAATTACAAAAAAAAAACTACACAGCGGATTTCCACAAAACTTGGATGGAGAATGGTTCTTGGCACAGAATAGACCCCATTAACTTTTGGTGCTGATCCGGGTAAAGGAACAGATCCAGGACCCTTTTCTCACTTTTGACAAACAGGTGCAACAATCAGTGAGAACAATTTGATGCTGATCCAAAGAAAAAAACAGAAAAAATAATCTGGATCCAGCAGATTTAAATACGTTTTATTTGCCGTTAGATTGACATTATTTAATTAACGTTGGACTGTTGGGCCTTGGCGGAGTTGTGCACTCTACTGAGAGCCATTTTTAGTTTTTAATCACATTCTCTTAAAATGCTTGGAACACCACAAACAAAATGTCTGTCAGCGTTGTAATGGGATGGAAGAAGAAATCTCTGAGAAAGATTTGGATAGAAATGAGTCGTGACATCACCTCCAGGTACCGAGTGCTGTGGTTGCAGATTCGCGACGCGACAAGACTCGATACAACTTGACAGTCCACCGCGCAATACGTTGCAATACAACACGATGAGACGTGGCAGAACAGTTCTGTATATTACGATAAGATACCCTCCCTAAAGAGGCTCCAGCTGCTCTATAGATAAAAAACAGTCACTGTAAGGGAAAAAAACACAACGATTCTCATTTTCAGTTGATTATACACTTATTAAAACATAATGATGAATATTAATTTCCATATCCGGCATACATTTAACAGAAAATCAGCTCCGTGGGGTTTACTTTTATTGTCTAAAACCAAAAACTGTGATTTGGTTGCATTAACTCTTCAAGTTCTGACAGACTTGTGTGAACTGAGGACACACATGAATGAATCAAAGCAATATGAACGCCATATTATTGTAGACGAGAAACTGAAATGCCACGGTGTATTACCAGTTTTATAAAACTGATACTGACATTTGGATTATGGGATCTTTTTGCACACTGATTTGCATCTTCTTTTTTTATTTCAGCATATATTGATTGGCTTTATTGCAACAGACAAGACCGGCACACAACAACGCAGAAAGAAAAAAAAATGAAAGAAAAAACACTTGACACGTTTGATTTTCATTTTCTTTCCCTGCAAGTTCATCATTCTGCTTTTCTTCCATCATTAATACAATATATGAAGTGAAGGTGTATTTTTCCTTTAACGCCCCGCCCTTCTCATCATCGTTCCTCACATGTGATTATGTTGCACTCTGTCATGCGTGCTACATTACAGGAACATGTACAGCACAACCTTTCGCTCACTAATAGAGCTTAATGGTCTTGGTGTTAGTGTTGGCTATCAATCAGCCAGTCAGCCATAATACTAATACCTGTTTTGTCGCTGTATACAACTATATCCACTGCGGTGCCATCAATCACTGGCTCCCTTTAACACTCGCAGGCGCACAGAGAAATAAACATGGGCCTATACACACACACACACTTACAGTACACTTCTGCATGCCATCAATCACGAACACGCAGCTCTTTCCATAACATTTATTTCACATGTGAAAACGTGAGTCACTACACTTTCGAGCTGGAGGCTGTTGATTGCTTGTTATTTGTCCTGGGACCTGAATGTGTGCGCAGACGAGATGACTAACAGAGCAATATTATGGCTTTCAGCCTGGGATTTAATGCAGCATTGAGACGCAGAGCGTCATACATTGATGTTTCTGGCTCCCAGGAAAGTCTCTGCTCTCTTAACTTATTATGGTTTTCTCAGCACTGTGTTGAGGATTTGTTACAGTGGTCATTTGATACATTGCACAGGTCGGGTAGCTGATTGACCATTTACAAATCCTTTCATTTTGTTATGTGTTAATCATCATTATTACACACATCCTCTGGAGCAGGAGGCTTTCTCTTATCTTTCAACAACCCAACCAACTGATGTCGCCACGCTAATGGAAAGTGAAAATGTCTCACATGAAGCTCAGCATGTGAGAACCCATCAGAGGAAAGTCAACCCAGATTTCCCGCACATTTCTGATATCACATTTCAAACTGAGATCGGCGCATACAGCATCCATACTGTAATAATCCACCATGTAATCATCATGTAGTATCACATTACGGCCCGTAATGTTCATGACCGAGCCTTCGTGTTTTATGACGCATGATTGGTTGAACGTCGATGGGTGGAGTTACAGCTCGTCTCATTTTCTGGCATCTCAGCGTTCGAGCTGAAAGGTCGCGGGTCACTTCCTTCTTCCTGAGCTTTCCTTGTGACTTCTCCTCGTCCTTTAAACCTGTATTTGTAATCAGAGCTTCTATCTGTTAGCACACAGACAGACAGACAAACACACACACACACACACACGAAGGAAAGCGAATGTATATCTATGTCATATACTGTAGAAAGACAATCAATTATTCATAGAGGACAAGAGGAATTTCTATATTTTTCTCCGTTTGATGTGCAATGAATAGAAACCCTGTATCACTTTCATTTCCTGCAACTCTCCCTCTCTCTCTCTCACACACACACACACACTCTTTTCCATCGCTGTCACAGATGCTTCTGTTACACAACCTCCATGACACATATCCTGATTCATGGGAAGGAGACAAAGATTAGTTTCAAAGGGAACCAGGGGGAACATAATGAATGTAAACATTGTAATGGTTTACATTAATATACAATGTCTCCACTGCCATTGTATCAGTCACTGCTCGGTGCCAGTAATTTCACACTGTGTATGTGTGTGTGTGTGTCGAGTCGCTGTAACTCACTTTTACAAGGCAAGACACTTGCAAATTATTTTTTTCAGTGGACTTCAGCCAAATGAATTGGAGCAGACTGGGTGCACTGTGAAAATGACTAATTGGCAATAGTGTACGTGGCATAATGTGTGAGTTTTTCATTTGTCAGTTTATTAAAATGTCACTTCTGTGTGTGTGTGTGTGTGTGTGTGTGTGTGCGTGTGTGTGTGTGCGCAGACACTGAAAGAGGCCAGTGAAAATGCCAGGAAGGATTTCCACCGCGAGGCCGAGCTGCTGACCAACCTTCAACATGAACACATAGTGACTTTCTACGGCGTCTGCGTGGAGAGCGACCCTCTCATCATGGTGTTTGAGTACATGAAACACGGAGACCTCAACAAGTTCCTCAGGCATGGATATATCATTTGTTGCATCAAAAATGTCATCAAAATGGCAGCTTGTTATCGAAGAAGTCGGAATCGATAGACAAATCGGTTTGTGCAGTAGGAGTTTCCTCGGCTGTTTGGAAAATGAATCGGGCTAAATCTTCTAAATGTTCCCTCTTAAAGGATTTGATACCAGGCAACACTGCACAAGAAATAACACAAGAACTCCAACAAATGAATAACCAGGCGCGCATGACAATTCCACCTGTTCCCTCACAGGGCTCACGGTCCAGATGCAGTTCTGATGGCAGAGGGCCAGACCACCAGACCTGTGGAGCTGACCCAGTCTCAGATGCTGCACATCGCCCAGCAGATAGCATCTGGCATGGTCTACCTGGCATCACAGCACTTTGTGCACCGCGACCTGGCCACCAGGTTTGTCCCTCGATACTACACTACAGGGACATTTGTCCAAACCCTTCTACATCTCATAGAATATAGAGAAGTGAAAAAAAACACTTTTTTGAAATCGTTTTTTGAAGGTAATGAAATAGAAACACTTCATGAATCAAGTTTCATCTGGTCGTCCTTGAGCTTTGAGTGTGAAGTTGTACTACACTCGACACATGTAATCATTTTAATATCATTTATAAATGCACAAACATGCAGTCCAGTATATGAAAAATGAAAGCTGAGCCAAACAAGCCAGTGGCCATTAGAGCATTGGTTCTCGACCCAGACATCAAGACCCCTAATCATTTCCAGAGGGTGCTAGATGGTTGCAGAGAAAAATTAAATAATATATTTTAGATCGCGGAAGAGTTTTTACATTAAATTGCCTGTGCCAGTGACATGATATGCCTTAAAATAGTTCATGAATTCATTTCGGCACTTTCAGGATGTTGTGAGCTAAACAAACATAACAAAAATATAGATATGTCAGACTTATTCCAAAAAATATTTAGCATTATAATCAAATCTGAAACTGAAACTTCCACTTAGGTATTGATAACATGCTGTATGTGACAGAAGTTTACTTGGTGTGTTTTGTCCAACAGGAACTGCCTGGTGGGTGAGAACCTGCTGGTAAAGATCGGAGACTTTGGCATGTCCAGAGACGTCTACAGCACTGACTACTACAGGGTAGGTGTATGTGTCGATATCTTTTCTGGCCCTTCTTTTAGCCTCCCTCCTCCCCCGCTGCATGGGTCCCTCTCTGCTGTTCCCCCTGCATGGGCATGACTGACGGACTCCGGCAGAGTTACAGTCAGACGCTTGCTGTGGTAGGTTCATCTAAACCGAGTGTAGGGAAGTAAAAGCGTAGCGAGATACGTATATAATTACATGGACTGAAGGGGAGGGACGATAAGTAGCATGCCTGGTTGGGTCGTACACTGCGTGTAAAATAAGGGCTGTTCGTTTAGATAATAATGGAAATAGGTTCAGCCGCTGGCGTCCAATATACACTACTATTGTTAAGACTAGTAATTTACTCACTCTTCCTTTCTTCAGCAGGAGTTCATTTTTAAAATGTAGGATCCAGCAGAGATAACCATGAAGCTGCACGACAAACTGCTTTCTGAAAATGAAAGAATAATATCAGAAACTTACCAGAAGAAGTCATATTGATGATATATAAAGATCTTTGGAAGACAGGGTATTAACATTCGAGGTTTTCAAACATAAAATGCACTGAATATATATTATAAGACGAGCCAAACTCAAGACACTCAGAGGCTGGCGGGTTGAAAACAAAAGATAGACTTTAGTGAGCTGAAGTCCAAAAATCCAAACGAGTGAAGAATAAAATGGCAAAATTTAGGGCAAACCAGAAAACCAAGGGGAAAAATTAGGAACACGGGGAGCACACGAGGACTGGGGAACGGGCACAGGGGATACAGGACTGAAGCGAGGGAGAAAATAGACGAGCCGACAAAGATCGAGGGAACAACACGAGCTTGAATACAAACTGAGCTAACGAGGCGATGAGGTGCAGGCGGAGAGACACTGGGAAGAGGTCAGCGCTAACGAGGCTGATGTGAGACAGGTGAGGGGAGGAGCACAGGAACACTGGAGGGAAACAGAACAGGTGAGCAGGAAGTAGAGCGAGAGAAAACGAGGCACCAGAGGATACAACTAAACTTAAATGTTACATTTATTGCAAAACTTTAATTAAACTGCTTCATAAAAAAAAAACATTTCTCAATAAAGCGTCGCCGCAAACTCCTATAACACGAGACAGGTAAACTCCTGTGATGTGTAACATTTATAATTTTCTTGAGAGTTTGCCGCTGAAACATTAAATATAAAAACCTGGAGGCGGTTTCAAGGCGCGTTTGTGACAGTTTAAAACGGATTCCAAATCTATTGCATCTCTTCTGATCAATGTTTAAAACGCAAAAAAAAAGGACTGTGTGGGTTTTTTTAGTCATTCCATACAACAATCTGTCAGCTTTCCAGAAGTCTGAAATCCAATAAATCACACAGATTGATTGATAGCGACTGTCCATGTTTTCCTGCCCTCGCTCACGTCCACTGTGACAAACTGACATGAGTGACGGTGACGGAGAACTCCGGGGAGGGAGGAGGGAGGTGAAGAAGGAAGGAGCAGCCGACATGAAAAATCTCTATTTCTTTGGGACAAAATCTTAACAATAACATCCAGAGCGATATCGATGATCTATAAGTAACGTAAACCATCGGGAGCAGCACTGACTGATGCTTCTGTCTTTTATGTAAGCTCACTTCTTACGGTGATGCGACACGTAGACTAAATCATTTTTTACTTAGGTCAGGTAGGTCAATACACTTTCCACGTTCGTGTTTATTGAGCCGTTAGCGTTAGCTGCGAAGACTGAACTTACCAGTTACGCTGCTGGGGAGCCTCAGACGAGTTACCCTCAAACCCCAACTCCGGACCGTAGCAAGTCATATTCGCTAATCATCGCTCTTCCATTAGATCATCGATCTGTCTGTCTTGTTGTTCCAGTGGTTCTCGATGTGGTCAATGGCTAGCTGGATTCCTGCTTCATTCATCTTTTCAAACAGTTGTTGCAACAACTTGTTTCAACTACTGAGGCGTTCAACAACCTTGAACTCCTTTGAGACCTCCAGTGAATACGTTGCATCAGCCACAGAGTTTTGCTTTGCTCCCGCCGTGTTTTTGTGCCTCCAGGAACCAGCGTCACCTATGATGTCGCCCCCCCCACGTCAGGCGAGCCTGCACTTACAGTGTTAATGTTTTCCTACTGATCGGATGATCAAAGGTTTACACCACCCGGTGGTCGGATCAGCCTCTTCCGGCTGAGGTCTTTACACGAGGGATTTTCACTCTGATTGGGCGTTTATTCTGATAATTAGCGATAGGGTCGCTGTAGAAGCAGCTGTTGCTGAAGATAAGCAAAAGCTATATTTCAAAAACATCCAGTGGTTTAATAGAATTGGCGTGCCAGTGTAAGAACGTTCCAGGTATATATTTTCTCGTTTTAATGATCAGTCTCAGTCCTCCCCTCACGGAGAAAACCTTTCATGACCCCAGAGCTCAGCCACAATGTTAAGAAGGTAATACAAGATGCCACAGTGCCACAATCAATCTGTATTCCAAGTGCACGGAAAATTGACTTTTCATCAGGCTTTCTCTGAACACCGTAGAGAATAAATTAGGAATAACTAGTTTTGTATGGCATCAAATTAGAGATGTTGAAAAGATTAAGGTCTCTCCTCTGTGGCTCTCTTTTGTACTATCTGGGTGACGACACACAGCAACCTCCCCCCCTCCTCCTCCTCCTCCTCCGCCTCCTTCCTTTCACCCCTCCTCAATAAAGCTAAGCGCCGAGGCTGTAGTCATGGCAACGGGCGAAGGCAGCGGCGACGAGCCTCAGAGTTGTATCCAACGTTTCTCAGGAAGAAAAGTAATCAGAGAACTTGTGTTTAGTATGCTGAGGCGGTGCGAGAGGAAGAGAGAGTGTGGGG
>OMLP01027840.1:35755-55296 GCA_900302685.1 Spondyliosoma cantharus | reverse complement strand
CGATCAGAGCCTTCGAGGAAGAACACCCTGAAACACCCTGCAAGACAGAAGTCAGGGGAAAGGGCTCCCTCGCACGTTCAGGATCCTTTCACTTTCCCGTGATGCACTGCGCGATTGTAATATATTGCAGTTATGTTCTATAGATCATTCGATTAACAATAAGTTCATTAACATACATATTTGTCAGTAAGTTGCAGGCATTCGCAAACTAACCAACGTTTAAATTGAGCATTAAAAGTTGGCTAACGTTAGCAAACAAAGTCGAGGTTAGGAGCTTGGTAACCCGTAACTAAGGCAACCACGAGTGACGTGACTCGCGGGAGAACAACCGTTAAGAGCACCAAAACAAGGCTCGGACAGTTTGCCTGTTGGCGAAGTCTATGGTTTACAGTGGTGAACATGGAGAGACGTAACTTGGGAAAAGAAAGGCTCATAGTACCCACGGACTTTACCTCACCAGCGACAGGTAAGTTGCCTGTTTTCGCCGCGTGTTTGGTTGACGTTTCCTTGTAACTTCGAGCCAATGTAAAGTTCAAGATAATGTTAGCTAGCTAACCTTAGCCTACATTGTTTCGTTACCTGGCTTAACACACACAACTGCATTTAGCGTTAACCGACATTTAACAAGAGGAGGTTGTATTCAGGGGAGACTGTAAACTGTCTTGTTTGTCATTGTAACTTTCTTGAAAGCTCGTGGTGAACTGGCACCGCTTAGGAAGCATCGCAAACATTATCATGGTACACACACACGACTGGACTAATTTACGCATGCGCACAAATAAACATGTATATTATGATATGTTTAAGGGACTGTCCAGAACGACCTGGTACCCCCATCGCACTTTGCATCGAGTGTCCCATTTGCTGGACCACACAGAGCTGTTCAAAACCCAGGTGCAACACCAACCATCTCTTGGATGAGTCCAGTCGTAGCATCAGTGCCTTCAGGGGATCCCAGTCCTGCCAGTCCATGGCTGGCCATCAGTCAGGCCCAGCAGGAAATCTTGGAGCTGAGGAAGGAAAACCAGAGGATCATGATGTTACAAGGGAACAGCATAAGAGGAAGGATCCCTGTGGATGATCCATCAGACCCTGGGACAAGGTATTCTACAATATGCTTTTTCATGTCAGAATTACCATTTTAATCTGTAAATTGAGTGGCATGTTCGGAGCACAAAAAGCATCTCTCCCTCAAACACAGATGCGTAGAGAGAAGTGAGCAGTGGTCCAGATGGGAGTCAGAGTGGCGTCAAGAGGCAGAGAAGCAGAAGGCGGAAGCTGAGAGGTTGAAGAGGCAGGTGGAGGCCCTGAAGGACACTGCAGGGAGCCACAGGGAAGAGATGAGAGACAGAGACTGCACTGTGAACAGGTAGGAGATATGCTCCTGTTGTCTGACATTCTCTACGTAACCAAACATTTCAGAGTTTAGCGATGAATCATGTTGAACAGTCTTAACATGGCATAACCTTTGTGTGACAGACAGAGCCATGAGTTGGAAACGGTGCATGAGGAGCTGTGTAAGGCTAAGACTGAACTCCGCCAGATCAGAGAAGAGCTCATTCACAACAGTGCTCAGAAGGAGAAAATAAGCTCACAGGTAATGGTATTTACTGACAAAACATTTCATTTCGACTCTGTTGTTGACAAAGATCACCTGAGAATTACAGCGATCCTGCAACTTATTCTGGTGTTTTTGGTACACTCTTGTAGTTTTATGACCGTTTTCGCTGTTTAATGGAACCTCATTAGCTTCAAAAGAGTAATTGTTAGTCTTCCTGGGGTCCTTATTAACATTTCAACGACAAATAAGATACAAATTACAATAGTATCAACAAATCCAAGGATAAAGACCAGAGAGCAAGTGACATAACACAAGACATAAAATGACAAACAACAAACACAGAGTTTCAGCAAACAAATATAACAAAAAAATGAAAAAAAAAACTTGTAATTAACGGACAGTTTTTATCTAGCAAGTTTCACTATAGTTAGTTTCATATATAAAGATTGATTTATGTTTATCAACATTTGTGTTTCTTGCAGCTTGAAAGACTAAAGGGAGAGTCCGCTGAGAAAGTTACAAAGCTGAGGAGAGATCTAGAGAGGAGCAAAGAGGAGGCCCGGGACCTCGCTCTGAAGGCAGAAATGGGCAGGTTACAGGCTGAGGAGGAGGCCAAAAAGCAGACTATTCGACTGTCAGAACAGCTGGAAGAAATGCACAAGAAGCAGGAGGTTGAGGTGTGTAGCACAATCTCTACAAGGAAAATGAATACCATCATAGACTAATTTGAGCGACTTCAGCTCAAGACCCTGCATCCCACAGCCCATGTCAGCAGGCATGTGCTCCGGCTGCTGCACCCATGAGCAGGACACAGAGCACGTAGCGCAGCTTTTCTGTAATTGACACTACTCTGACCTTCCTCGGGAGGAAAACAAGTGAAAGGAGAACTTCTCCTTGGGGATCAATAAGGTATTACATCATTATTTGTATACGTCCTAAATTTCCATTGTTTGCCTCTATTCACTTTCAGCTGCAACAGCTGAATGCTTCCCACAGTGCCGAGTTGGCTGCAGCAAGGAAAACAAACAGTGAACTACAGGACAGACTTCAATCAATGACCTCAGAAGTGCTGCAGCTAAAAAGCACTCTGGCGGAGGTATCCACTGAGAGAGATGGGCTGAGAGAACATTTAAGGTGCCACAGTCAATCTGAAACTGAACAGAGCTGAAACATCTATAGCACTTTGTAGTCAGATTCACTGATTTTATTGGGGGATGGGGTTTATTTTTCAGCCAAATGGGACAGGCTTTTGAGACACAATCGGCAACGCTGCACAGCCTCAGAAATTACATCGGCCAGCTCGCCCCAGAGAAAGGAGAGAAGGAGCGATTAAATGACACTGTTGAGGTGAAAGCAATATAAACAATATTGATTGCAATCAGTCTACTGTAAAGGAATTGCATGAGAAAAAAACCCTCAAAATCTTGGTCTTTTTTGCAGCTTAAAGAAGGAATTATAAAGCAAATAAGTGTTTACATGTATTTTAAGGAATAACATGCGTATTGTAATAATCCTGTCTATTATAGTATTGTGCACTTCTAATACTCTCCATTTTGTAGAGGCTGAACAAAGAGAAAGCAGCTCTTCAGATGACGACAGAGCTTTTGACTGTCAGGCTCAACTCTGTGAATGAGATACTCACCCTGCAAGAAGAGAAAATGGTGAAGAAGGTGAGTGTTTGTTCCTCACATAGTAATGCGTGATACAAGCCTATGATGATAGCACGATGAGCAGCAGCAGCAAGACTTGCAGGCAGAGTCTCTGCTTTCCTATGCAGACCAAGCAGCTGTCTGTCATTATGTGCTGTCAGCTTTAAGTTGTGAAGTTTTCATATTCCAAATGTCTGAATAAAACAGTCTGAGGTTTGGCTGCACCTCATGGTTCTTGAAGACACTTATGCAGACCACAGGGATTAAGATTGATGATGGAAAAGCTCCAGATAGGATGGCGAAGCCCTGCAGGAGCAATCCAGTTGACTGAACACTTCACCTAAGGTCTATTCAAATGATCTGCTCATAAAGCATGACTCTGCAGGTGACATATAAAGCATTTTTCATCCCTTTGAATGGAGTCTTCTTACTTTTGAATTGCTTGTTGGTTTGTTTAGAATAAATGTTAATGTTAATTTAGGAACTTGAAACCTGCGTGATACAAGTGGTCACAATATGTTTATTTGATATGCAGAGGTTACTTGGAAAACAACTCCTCTCTGATTGCTGTGGTTGCTGTGGGTTGAAAGGAAAAAGCACGTATCATTTTTTAAAAGACTGAGAATGCTTTGGAAAACATCAAGGCTAATTTGTAAGCAATAATTACTCATGTGCATATGAAGCATTTATTGAATAAGTGTTTACATTTACCATTCATTTGTACGCATCCATAGATCTCAACAGACCCACTTGTGAAGAATGGATGCGAGGGACTTAAAGTGCTTCAGCTCTGGAGAGAGAAAGTGTTCAAGTTATGCGTCCAGCTTCGCTCGAAGGACATCGAACTGAGAGGAGAGAAGGATCATCTTCTTTCAAGTGTATATAAACACTCATTGTTAGCTTACCACAGTACAAACATGCCCATTGTGTTTGAAACTGTGTTTTAAAGTGTGGCTCTGTGTTTTAGGTCAGATCCATGGAGCAGCAACTCCAGCAGGAGCAGCATCGTGCTAGTTTGCTCCAGCACAGTCTAGATGACAGGATAGCTGAGCTGGACTTGGAGAGAGTGGAAAAGGAGGTTAGTACCAGAGCGAGTGATGTGATTTACGTGGCTGTCTGAAAATTTGATGACACACTATAAATTTGGGGCTGCTTAGCAAAGTGATAAACACTTGTACATTTGTAGCACCGCACAAAATGCTGACTATGTCAAAACTTTGCTAGGTTCAAGTAGCGGTTGTGGGTTTAAGAACAGCAGCTGTGGCAAGGAGACATTTTCAAAACTGAGAGTCACAGTGGATTTGTATAAGATACTTAATTGTATGGATGTGTGTTTTATTCCAA
The DNA here is from genome assembly GCA_900302685.1 of Spondyliosoma cantharus. NCBI lineage: Eukaryota > Metazoa > Chordata > Actinopteri > Spariformes > Sparidae > Spondyliosoma > Spondyliosoma cantharus. Next base: position 50,742 of record OMLP01027840.1, on the reverse strand, counting down.
GACATTGAAACAGGACTTGGTTCAGGCTCACAAGGAAAACTTCCAGCTGAAGTCACAGAATCAGAAAGCAGAGACTGAACTCAAAACTATCACAGAAGCTGTGCACAGGTATCTGAAGAAATGTATCTGAATTAAAGAATAAGAGAATCAATCAGAAAAAACTGAAGGATAAAGCTTGTTTAGTTTTCAGTTTTGTTACAATTAATGCTGTACATCCACACACTCTGTGCCTCACAGGTTCAGTCTGGCATTTGAAAGCAAGGTGGCACAAGTGGATGCAGCTCAAACAAAGCTCGTCACTTTAACCCAGAGGCTAACTTTCGCTAAAAGACGAGTGGAGACAATCCAAGGTGTGATTTAATAAGCATCTTGATGTGCCGATTACAGTGCTTCAGTTTAGAATTCATAGGCTTATTGAGACAGCACGTCACAGTGTTTTCCTCTTTCAGGTTTGATCATGAGGAGGGCTGCTCTGCAGAAAGTTCAGTGGGCCAGTAAACAGACAGAACAAGCTGCAGACAGGTATGAGGTTTCACACACAAACGTCATTTATTTTACATGATGAATGCACAGAAATGATTTTTACCCAACCTGGGTACAAGAAATCAACCATTACATTAGGAAAATAGCTATTCCATCTCAGTACTCTCTTGAAACAAAATGCAACAAATTCTTAAGTGGCTGCAGTCGTTTAATATCCGGCAAAAGTTTGCAAACACACTTTCAAATTCAAATATTCATCATTATCTGTCCCCTGGAAGGTGTCATATTATGCCTGTGGCTGACTGCCAATTACATTTTTAAAATTATTTGATCACCTATTTACTCCAAAATGACAGGGTTGACTCCAAATGTGGGTTGCAATTACATTAAAGCCTAAAGGGATGTCTCAAAAATGCTTATTCTGATCAACAGCCTCCACAATCAAAATATATAATTTTTAAACATGAACTGAAGAAAGTCAAGCATGTCTTTTGCATTTATAAGATGTTTTCTGTATTTTTACTGGTTAAGTGATTAAAATATGTATTACTGGTAACATTTTAAGCATTCATTTAATCCATTAAGACTAAATTCATAGAGTTGGTAGCCTTTGTATAATTTGTCAATTCATCACAATATGCAGGGTCATTAGTCCACATGTAAAAACATTAGCTCTCTGTTTAGAGCTTGGCCTACTTTGTTATGCACTCTGCACTTATTTCTTTGCCTCTCTGCTTGACTCTGCTCCTTTATTTGCTCTGCCATCTTGTCTGTGTTGCCCTGCAGCATCAGAAACCTCAAGACGGAGCTTAGATTGGTGTGTGAAGAGAGAGACAAGCTGACACAGGAGCTCAAAAGAACCCCAGAGCTCATTGAAAAAACTCTGGCTGATCTGAAAGGAGAGCGTGAGTATTCTTACAACTCCCAACATCTTATTATAACGTATTATCTGTTCATCTGTTGGGTAGCCGTTTTTCTGCATTTTAATGCACTGCAGTTAACCTTTGTACATCCTGCTCAGATGAGAGCAACCTGAGGCAGCAGCAGCAGGAGCTGGAGCAAAGCTGGATGGAGGTCCGGCAGGCTGCAGCTGGCAGAGAGGAGGCCGAGCAGAGCCTGCAGCAGATCCAGGCCCAGCTGGAGGAGAGCAAATACAACCTGGAGAAACTCCGCTCTGAGCTGCTCAGCCAGCAGGAGCACAGTGAACGAGGTGAGGCGGCGGCTGCGGCATGACTGTTTTTCAACCTTGACTTATCCAGGGGAAAGCAGACTGAGCTCTTTTGCAGAATTGCCCTTCGTCACAGTCTCCACGTATTCACACCTGGCCACTCCTGTCTGCTCGGCAGCTTCACTGGAGCAGTTGGGGATTAAGTTCTCAAGAGCACCTTGACTGTAGTTGTTCAGGGAGAGTTACTAAGTTTCCCTAATATGTTTTTTCCCAGTTGGTGAAAGGATTTAAACTTGCCACTTAGGAAAAGGATTAGCTTGAAACCGCCATTAAAGGACAGGGTTACAGTTTTTCAGTCTGTCAGGTGTCCGTTTGATCAACGAGACAGGGTTTTATTAATACCTCCTGTTCATACTGGCAATTTGGCATCTTTCCTAACTTGAATTGAGGGTCCAAGGACAGAGGATGTTGTTCACTGTGCATATTGTAAAGCCCACTGAGGCAATGTGATTGTGATTTTTGCCTATATATATAAAAGTGATTTGATTTTTGATTTGATTTGAATTTAAAGACCCCCTCTTAATGCACTTTCAATGTAAAACATTGGGAACACACTACAATAATAAAATAATATGAGGCTTCAGCAGTCGTAGTTAGCCAAAAAGATTGGATATCTTCCAAAGACCCGAGTATTTTTAGGACAATAGATCCAATTCAATGTTTGTGTTTCATGAACAGTTTCCCTGCTGCAGTGGCGAGATAGATAAAACGAGGGGATTTTGTACAGTATAAACAGAAGGAATAATTAATGCAAGCAAAACTGGTTTTAATGCTTATCATGTCTTGAAGATTTTTTTAGACCAATTGTGAATCTTTGTGTAAGAATTGGCCCCCTGTTGAATTCATGCTCCAAACAAATAGGGGCAGCATATCACCAGAGTAAGCGATAACTGCTGCTGACTGTGTTTTGTTTATACATCATAAATGTAGCTACTGTTGGCTTGTTATCTCAGTTAGCCATGCAGCTAGCTGGACCACCTTAGTAGTGTTGATATTTACACACTGCGGGGCTAGTTGCTTAGCATGCTAACTTCAGCAGATACCTCTTCAAGACAATACACAGACATCTTTGACATAACCTCAGAACGGTTATTTTTTCACATTCTGTTGATACGTTTTTAATGTTTTAGGCTAAAATTTGTGCAATTTGCAACTGTAAGTGATTATGTGGCCATAAACAAGTTGTAGACAAAAGACTGGCATATTGTTACCTTTTAAAATTACATGGCAAATATGCCTCCAGCATTGCTGTTCAGTAGTTATGGTGCAACATTAACATTCATTTGTAGTTCTGTTTATCCAAGTCCAGTATTCATTGTCTTCCAGCACCGTTTTGCCTTCCACCTGCTCCTGAGGGGAAAAATCTAGCTCTACAGCTGCTAAATGCTCCACTTTTTGTTACCTGCTAGTTACTACTATTGTCTATCTACCATTTGGTGCTGGACATGCAGGGCATGGTGGGTGGCTTAGAGCTTTTTTGCTAAAAACAGCTTCCTGCTGCAGCGGTGTTATGAGAGCAGTGAGAGTGAACAGTAAAGTTGTGGGATGAAATAACAAACACTATAAAGCTCTGCAGAACTCAGGGCAACTGTAGAGTTAGGTGATAATCCCCCCCTCTGTCACATTGAGAGACTCATATACATGTCCACTTTCCTTTAAATGTCAGGTCTTACATTGCTTTGCTGTATAAGCAGGTTCCTTTACTGAAACAAAGGATAAACAAATGTTTTCCTCTTTATGCTATAATAAAAAACTAAGTAAGTGCTTTTTCTGACCTTTAGGCTAGTGCCATCGTGCTGTGTTACTTCCGTTGTTGTAATTGATACATTTAAATTGACTCAATCCGCATCTTTTTTGCGGAGGTCTTGCTGTCTATAACATTTTGCTAACAGGTGCAATAAAATCCAGTGTGTATCCCCCGAGGTACAAACACAGCATTAGACTGCGATTCTCATTGTGTGAGATACTGTATTGTGGAGTGGTGTGTTTGTTTTTCCCTCTCAGCCCTGCAGGAGAGAGTGTCTGAGATCAAGGACCGCTGTGCCGAGAAGCTGAGAGAGATGGAGGTTCAAGTCAATACAGCCAAGAGAGAGCACACTAAAGCAGGTAGCAGGATTAGCACCATGATACCTTAGCCCACAGCAGCTTAACATAGGGGGCTGAAGTCATTTCCGTAATGCAGTTTGTGAACTAATACGATCGAAATTGTTTACACAGTATATAACAACATCTCCCCGTAGCTTTTGATCTCTATCCGTATTGTGTCTTGCAGTTATGACTTTGAGGCAGTTTGAAAGGGAGGCAGCAAGGAAACAGGAAGAGATGAGAGAAAGTCGACACGCGAAGAGGGAAGTCAAGAAGACTCGCCTCAAGGAGACTGAGAAAGACAAAAACCTACTACTGGTAGCACTTTTTAAAGCAAAAGACAGTTGTGAAAAATGTTATTTCTGTCTGCATTTCTTTTGATGGCCTCCTATGACCTGAAAAATGTTGTTTCTGTCTGCATTTCTTTTGATGGCCTCCTATGACCCTGTTCCAGGCCACTGTTGCTGAGAGAGGTCTGACGAGCGAGCGCACAAGAGCTCACACAGCTGCTCGGCAAAACTTTGCTGCTCCCAGAGAAAAACCTTCAGAGAGGGGCTGCCCTGCGGGAACAAAAGTCCAACTCCCTGCAGACGGTAACTAGTGTCTTAACTCTTCATGCGTCAGACGCTTATTTTAAGTCCTCACATTTCACACAGACGTGACTGATGTGGCCGATGGCCTGTCTGTATCCTGTCAGAGAAACTCCTGTCTGTTTTGGAGGAGCTTCATTCTCTCAGCGCTGCGGTGGTAAACAGCTCTGAGGACTCTGCGGAGGAGGAGGGACAGAGTGACAGCGTGGGACCATCCGCACAGGCGGTCCACACAGCTGATACCTGAGGATGACTCACTGGAGCCGGTGAACACACCTTTAATTTGTACAGAAGGTGGGCAGTGTTGGTGCTTTTGCCAGGAAACCATGCATCTCACATTGCTACTGCTCGTATGAGAAGAATCAGTCGCACTCACAGACGCAGTATAGTTGAGTTTTAATACTTTCATTACACCCTCTTTTTCCGTCTCCAGGATGACTTTATGAATCCAGATTTTAAGCCGTAAATGTAGATTTAAAACATTTTCAGAATAATCTCGGTTTTTCATTCTCCTGCTTGGGTTAAATCACCTCACCAGTAATTTTTATTTTTTTTATTTTTTTTATTTAAATGACATTTCCCTTTACAAATTGGTCCCAATTAAAATTAACAATGACTTTGGTCCAAAGTGTAGAAAATGGAATTCATATTTATGAAAAATAGCTGAACAAATGGTGATGAATTCACGATTATGTTACTAGAGTTGTCAGTTTCAATGAGGTTTTCATCAAGAGAAAACTGTCAGGTATAAATACAGCTGGCATATCCTGCTAATGTGAATGGAAGTCCGTTCTGTTGACTTTGATCCTACATGTTTATGTGATGTACATGTGTATAGATGTGTTTGTTCATTTAATGTGTAATCTAATAAAGTATTTTTGTATCGCACTTCTGGGGCAGTGTTTGAAAGATATTGATGAAGCACTTAACAATTAATACGAATCTCTATTCGAATCACTGAAAATTGTCGGTAGTGAGGTCACAATCTATAAAAATACTAGAAATGTTCAGTTAACAAAAAATATACGAGAGTTTCTCACATTTTATCGCGAACTGAGAATGTTGACTTTGTTATGATAAAAGTGGGTTTTAAAGCGGTTGGTGCATTGGACCGGTTTCTCTTCATATTGCATAGGAGCAAATGGGAAGACCTGCATGATTTCATGTTGAAATAATCAATATTTTCTATTTGAAGTTCCTTTATGGAGGTCAATCTCAAAATGACGTTGCAATCACAGGATGGATGATGATAAACATCACGATGAACCAGATAATTATGCTATTTGTCATGTTGTCACGAGCGCTAATAAATTTTGCAATAGTTTGAGGTTTCGAGCCTCTAGGTGAAAACATCTCATGCAGGGCACGAGGGAGAGCAGAGGGAAAATACTAATAAAGTCTAGACTTCCCCGCTCTGTTTACTAAGAGCATCAAAAATAATTTGCAGGGACATGCTCAGAGCTGGCGAGGTGATTTATCATGGCAAGCAGAGCAGGATGAAAACTTCAAATTTAATAATAAAAAAAGTATGATTGGATTTTAGCAGTGCACTCTTGCTCTTGTTAAGCATAAAAACGTTAATTTGTATTGAGTTATATATTTAGTGTCTGATACAAAAATCAATGACGCTGTGAAGTTATCATGTGCAGTTAAAGCTTAGAAGCATCTTGATGGATAATTTTAAACTAATGTGCCACCATTCCGTCTGTTTTTCAGTGTTGTCCTCTATATCACATCATATGTTCATGTCGGGAGCGGTGTCATGTGAATATCACTAATATTAATGCTCGTTAGTTATTATACTCTGCTTGGATGTCTTTGTGTATATGTGAACTGCTGTTCTTTGTTTTTAATATTCTGCTCTGTAAAACGTCCTTGCTGTGCTGGAAGCCGGTTGTTAGTTTATATTAGCTGACTCCATTTCCAAGCTAACGTTAACTACCGCTGAGCTCTGCTCACAGACACCGAGACGTGGCACTTGATAACGTGCATGAAGTCACATCCATTGGACTGTCATGGAAAATAAAACCCGAGGAATCCCATGGTCCAGCAGCATTAAACAACTTAAAGAAACTGTCCATAGGCTTGTATAAGCAACTGACAGAGAAATGGGGAAGTCTCATTTCTCAGATGTTACGGTTGACTCACATGTGGCCACTAAAAAAAGAGACCACAAATTGTTACATAGAGCTGCTTTAAATGTGAAATAAAAACTCAAAAACCCACTAGGCAAAGTTAAAAGTGCTGCCCCATTCTTATTCATATCCTTTTTGGCCTCTTGCAGCCTCTGTCACTCAAACACAGACCAGTTGACGTCTACTAAGTCTTGGAGGGTTCAGGGTTTAGAGGAGACATTGGGATTCGGCCGTCTGTCTGATGCAAAGTCTTGAACTTCACATAATGGCCAGCAGAGGGCGATGTTGTCAAAGGTGAGGACTGCACACATGGCGATCGCCAGCATTCTTTTGGGTTGTAAGGTGAAGTTTCTTTGTTGTGATATTACTGAAGACAGTGAGGAACAGTAGGCTTCCTGCGAAAAGTACAGGTGGTTCTTAACTGCAAGTGTAAATAAGCCAATGAGTGAGGGTGGACATGTAGTGAAAAAGAATCAGAATTTCACCTGGTTCCTGTATCAGTCTGAACAGGAAACCTGCCCAGAGGCATTTAATGCTCGACTGTGTTTCTCCACAAACAAGATGAGAACAGGATTCTGGTGGAAAAACTCTCTGGATGATGTGAAATGTTCTGCCGTGTCCCATGAGTGTGAAAAAACCCCCCAAGAATCTTACAATATTCAGCCTGAATAAATGCCTTTATATACCTCCACTGCAGTGTGGAGACAATAGCACAGCAGCCATACAACACCGTGCTTAACTGATGAATAATTTAGCAGAGCATTGCAATCCAGACGAGAAATGAAATAAATTAGGTAATAAAAAACGATCAATAAGCCCCAGACAGATTTTTATTAACAATTCAGAATTAATGGCATGTAAAATTAGTGGCTCACACAAACAAGTGAGTGCCAGTCGCCTGTGCCTCTACACATCTGACTCCAAGCAGCGCTCGAGCTTAAAATGCATTGGCAGGAAATATCAGCCACGAGTGTCATGAGCAAATCAATAACCGATTTTCTTAAATATATACATTTATGTCATTTTTTTTTTGTTTGTTGTAATACCGCCGCTGACCGTTCTGTGACACTGGCTTCACCAACGCGCTCGTTTTTTAATCGATAGACTGCAAAGTGCTTTCATGTGCTTGTGTGTGAACCGTCCTCCCTCTGGTTCTGAGGCTGATACTGTGCTGTCAGAGAGCAGCGTGTCAAATCACAACATCTGCTGTCATCGGCCCCGCCTGTCATCAAGTGTCTGCGTCAAGGCTCAGACCTAGACTTCTTTTTCTGGTGTAAACAAAATAACCCAAACCTGCAGGTTCCTTCCGCTGTCGGGACGTTGTCAGATCAAATTTGAACCCTTTCGCTCATCGGTATTGGTTTCTTTTCAAGAGATGATTAATGGCTTTATTATTGCAAAACCGTGTATCAACCATCACGACACAACACATCGAAAACCAATTCTTGCAAATTCAGTCGGATTGGATAAAGAGTGCTGCGTGTTTTCAAAGAAATGTCTTTGAAAGGTCACATACCCTTGACATAGCCTCTCCATCGAGATGACAAGCACCCTGTAGCTAGATTACCTGTGCTCCTTAATATATAAAGTTTCATGTCTGTCAGGCTTAAATATTTGGTGAAATTATTTAGAATCATGGATACCTTTGCTTCATTTTGTTAAAGGTGCACTATGTAGTCTTGAGGAAGAATCAGAAGAAAAAAGATCTTCATTGACTTATTTTATATGCCTTAACATAAATAATCAAACTCTCATTTTTTTTTCATGACAGAATAAATGCAATAAACAAACTGACCTTACAGGACAACACAATTCAATTCTGTTCTACTTTGTTTATATGTGGCGGACCCTGCCACACTTTTAGCTTCAAACCTACTTTTCTCCGAGAACAGCTTGTTTATTCAGTTATGCAAAATAAAAAATATTTCCAAGTTTTTATTATTACCTCATTAATATTGTAAATGTTAAAATTCCGAGTTGCAATTTCTTCTCCAAAATGACACAGCGCCCCTTTAAGTTTCAGTATAACTGATAATGATAATTACAATATTTGTAATATACCCTTTATTATGATATTTTCTGAGAAACTAACTTTTCAAAGTTGCAATGCTAACTGGCCATAGTCAAACTTCACATGTCTGACGTGTTGTGAAAACTTAATCCTCTGCCTGCGAATCATTCTGTCACACTTTGCCAAATGTCCCTGAAGTCGAGTCCTCTTGGGGCCAGTCCTCATTCAAGTTTGCTCCAGCCAGTGACTGGAATATGCTACAAAAAAATCCCTCAAACTGGACAGTTTTTACCACTCTATATTCTCTTAAGGACATAGTAGCTGCTCCTCAATATATCACTGAAATCATGCCAGTATTCTGCCTTGTAATTTGCTGCCCCTCGTATTAAATACATTGGAGGATTACAAGCTGCAAAAAAAAAAAAAAAACAACTCCTACCTAATTCCTCAGACACAAACAGCATTTTTAGATTCTGTTTTAAAAAAAATCACGTCTCACTAACACAGCGCCTCGGCTCACGTGGCCGCCTTGTCCACATCTTTGCAAAGTCGTCGCAGGCCGGAGGTCGGGGCAAACTTGAAGCTGTGCGGGAGGTTGATGTGATCCAGTAAGTCAGGGGTGTCGACCACCAGTGCCGCATGTTGCATCAGAGCCTGGTGCACGGCTGTGCACTGCTGTGGCAGGCCATGCTACAGGGTAGAGCAGCAGCCGACTGAGGAGCTGTGCGAAGAAAGACAGCCAAGGAACCCTATTTATAGATGTGGGCAATGTGGGGCATTGTTTGGGGGTTTTGCAGTGGACTGAACTATCTGGCATTCAAACTAAAGCAACATAGCAGCAATTTTAGCATTCCTACACGACTAAGAGCGTCAACTATCTAGATTTAGTATAGAAGACACATTAACAGACGTTGTAAAGCTCAGATCAAGATTCAGATTGATAAAACACGGGTTTGAGGCCGGGCAGCTTTTCACAGAAAACGTTGGAGCGTGACATTCAACATATGGTTTCTTTTCGAGACAGCAGCTGTAATCATGTCGCCATCCATCCGTGATGAGGTCTCCACCTGTGCCAATCAGCCACCTTGTTTGGAGCTGGAGCTGCAGTTTCCCCCTTTGGGATGATCAGCGTAAATTGGGAGAGCAGCGGTTGAAACATTAGCAAGTGTTTACAAGATGCATGAATGAATGAACAAGTGCCGTGAAGGGGACGCGTCACCTTTTTTTTATCACAACGCCGCGGCGAACAAGAGCAACTCGGCCTGCGTGCGCTTCAGCTGCTCTTAAAGCTGAAATATGAAAATGTAAATTGGGGAAAGGAGGTCGACTGAGGTCTTGATTCGTGACACATTATTTAAATTGTGCTCGGTGACTCATTCAAAGGCGATGATGAGTTATATGCGCATCACTGTGGATAAGATATAAAAGTGTACACCAGAGTATCCTACAATATGATAATGTAATCATACTTAGATACCTAGTTCAGACTTCGAGCCACCTGCTTTTCAAAGCTTTTATATAAGACAAACAGTGTGAATCCTTCAGTCTAAATATAACATTTATTGGTTTCCGCGTGGGTTGAAACCGTCATCATATTTTGCCACTCAATCACCAGGCGTCAGTATCTTAATATCAGTGTCACAGATGCTTCCTGTTCCACCTTTTTTAGCATTTAATGTGCTTTGTTTTTTTGCGAATCTCGCCGAGGATCTAATCTGCATTTAAAAAAAACCCCGTCAGATGTCCCCCTGCTTCTTTGTGTTTGTATCATCGTGAAATGTTGGCTGTAAACATCGCGTTCAAAAAGCGCTTGGCTGCAAGATTAGATTGCACGCAATTCTTCTACTGAGAACACTTAAACGAGCAGAATGGAGAAATAAGCGGCACCACTTTTTCGGGCCGTATTCCAAATGAGTTTTCCCTAAAATTGTAATGAAGTGTCTGACGGCACTGAAATGATCTCAGTGAATATCCTGCCGAGTGTGTGTGGACTGAAGCGTACTCCAGAGTTTTTTTAGAGGTAATGTGAACTGTGGAGAATATCACTAGAAAGTCAGCCACATGGCAGAAGGTCTGACGTTAGCTGTGTCCTTTGAAACATCTGTTGTTTAGATCTCATCAGGCAGACGAAGAGAGAAGGAGCGAAAAGAAAACAGCACATCGATAATTAAAATTGCCGGGCTAATTTGTTTTGTTCTGTAAGTGCTTTGCCTATGGGACTTTCAGTTAAAGACGTGGGAATGTTTAATCAAATTTCCATTAATGTTCATCTGTGATGCGGCACCACCGCAGATCCCTCTGGTTACCAACACGCCTCTCTCCGTAAGACTTAACACGTAATTACCAGATTTTTTATTTCACCATCCTCGTCATTTTCTCCATTTGCGAGCAATCTGTTCCACAAAATATGAATTTGATTCAGACATTGCTCTTTCTTGTAAAGACACTTGGATTGAGAGGATCGCCGTGTGACAGTTTAATTACATGCTCAGTTTAGTAATGGACAAGTGGACTTTGCCCCCCAGTGGAACAGACTCTTTTTCAATTACGTAGTGTCGCAGCTTTTCATCACGTCAAGCGGAGAAGAAATAGTGGCGCTCTGAAGCGATTCTGCCATCTGCAAACAATAAATACCTCCGTTTTTTGACTTTAAGAAATGAGCCTAATGATTGCAGAGCACTGTGATTCATTCCTGTTCATAAAAGCACCGCCTGGAGCTTCCCGTCCTTCAACAGATATGCTAATGCTTGAGCTGGTAGTAGAACATATAAGGTAGGAAGATAAAGTCACTGCAACTCATTTTACACGCCGCCTGATAAACATCTTCATGAGATTAAAAACCATGACTTGCTGACACACTGTGCATCATAGGAGGTAGTTTTAAACTGTTTGTTATATGAAGATGCAATAGGATTTTTTTTAGGGAATAAAGCAGTGTAATAATTTGTATTCACAGCAAATGTATCAAAGAACAGAAAGCTCTTCTCGTATCAGTGCGATTTCGATGTGTCTAGCAAGCTTGTGTTGTCACCATAGAAGCTGAAACAATTAACTGATTATTCTATTTGTTGGATGACTAAAGATAAATCAGCTTTTTAAAATAATTCAGTAATCGTTTAAGTCATTTTTCTAAGCAAAAATGACTAATATTTGCCGGTTTCAGCTTCAAAATGTTATGTTTTTTTGTGATATCTTATAAGATAGGGAAGTTACATCAGACAATTTATCTGATATTAATTAAGATTAAACATTTGAATGCATAATAATCAGAATTTTAAAACAACTGTCAACAGATTAATTGATTTTAAAAACAATTGTTAATTTTTTGTAGCCCTCATTGCGTTGCGTTGCGATGCGATGCGTTGCGTTGCGATGCGTTGCGTTGCGATGCATTGCATTGCGATGCATTGCGATGCGTTGAGTTGCGATGCATTGCGTTGCGATGCGATGCGTTGAGTTGCGATGCGTGGCGATGCGATGCATGGTGTTGCGATGCGATGCGTTGCGTTGCGTTGCGATGCGATGCGATGCGTTGCGATGCGATGCGTTGCGATGCGATGCACTTTATTAGCCCATTTTGGCTCAATTTTTCTCGAACTCAGTGTTGCTGAAACTATAGTTGACATTCAGTGATGACATACGTACATTATATGTATGTGAAACTGCCAATAAATTAAGGACAAAAAAATGTGAGAGCATTGCCAACACTCGACATCAACATCTTGCAGGGTCCTAGGCAGAGTGATGTTTTTGCAGCCCAAATTCCAACTCAACCAAAGGCATCGGTGCAACTTACAAAGTGAGGTGACCATTACATACAAGGGGCAGTGTGTAAGCATGTATGAACATAAAAAAAACAAAAACGACTAAGATCATCAACAGAATATGAAAAATTAACAGTTATGAGGTTATGACGTCTATTTTCTTGTGTTGCAGAGAAGTTGGCGTGCTGACCAGCTCGCCCTCGCGGGTCCCAATCTAAGCTCCTGTGCTTGCGGTGTAAACAACCACACAAATCTGGTCCCCGAGCCCTGTCCGGGCCGCCAGCTGAACTAGCTCACGGTGGCAATAGTTAGAGGCAATTAGCATTTACTATGTTGATATGCTGCTCCTCATTTGTTCCGAGTATGAAGTTGACAGGTGGCTAATTCTTACATATTGCATCTTTTAAAAAGAAGCACAGCGATGCAGCATTCGATTCAAATACATGTTTTTGCTCTGAATGCCTTTTATATGCAACACGAGCTGCGACTGCAGTTTTTGAGTCCGCATCAGCTCGGTGCATTTGAAGTCTGGGATTACGCCCTGTTATTTGTTGCAGATCTGTCCGAGCTTAGCGAAGATGGATGGGGGGTGACTGGGATCAGCTCCAGTATCTCTTCAGTCATCCCCGGCTTTCAGTGGAGGTCGTATCAGAGCCTTAGCTGGGTTATTCAAGGATTTTGTCATCCTTGCTCATGCCTTTGTCACATCCTGTTTAGATTATTGTGATGCACTCTCTACTTGCGTAACACAGTCATCCTTAAATCATCTTCAGTTTGGCTGAAATTCTGCCGCCAGGCTCCGAGCAAAGTCTCCTCACTCAGACTGCTATTTGTCCTGTTCAAACCTTTAAATACCGTCTCCCAGCACATTTCAGATTGATATTTAAATCCTACAAATCCTATTTATTATAGTCCTGATAAATGTCTTATTCTTTTAACTGTACAGCATATATGTAGATATACAGCGACAGATACAGATTCCCAATTTGAATCGAAGTATGTTTTATGAGGCAGGATATATACACATCATTTAGTGTATTTAACTTACCATAAAATCAGTGAACAGTAGTGCACACAGCTTGGGAGTTATCCATGCAGTAGATTTAACAGGTGGCATATAGACACTTTAGTTACTTCATTAGGCTCATAAACACTGACCTCAGCAATGTGTGTCCAATATGTGGTACATTTCGCTGCCTGGGTGAATATTTTTAAGACCGGGCCAATATTTAATTCACTAAATCAACTGTTTGCAGCAGGATTGAAACGCGCTAGTCCTCTGCTACTGTTTCCATTGGACAGCTGAATCCGTTGAGTGTGTTTCCCGAAAGATGTCATCCTTCGTGCTCGCTGCATGGCTCTACGTCGAATGTTTGTCAGTCTGTGAATTTTTTTCTCCAGCTTCATGTGATGTGTGAAATGTCCAACACTAGAGTCAAGATTACTTTATTTGTAGCAGTTCAGATTCTGAATACAGGCGTTGAAATATACATCAGTAATGTATTATGGATACATTCTCTATGCTGAAAACTACACCACAGATATACCAAGTATTGCCCTTTTCATGTATTGCAAAAAACAAAATATTACCCAGTAATATATACAAAATACATTTTAAGTAATAGATTTTTAAAAAAAAATACATATCAGTGTTTATTACAAATGTATTGTGAAAATACACATTCATCATATATCACATCATGTTTTTCAGTATATTTCCAAAATTGGATAAAATATCTAAAAGACACAAAGATAACCTCAAAGGAAAGCGTTTGGTAATCCTTTAAAATAAAGTGACATCTACTTGCTATTACGAGTAGAGTTCTGAGCTGCTCCGGTAAAGAACTGAAAAAGAGAAATCAGACGTTAAGATTATTTTGAACGTCGTCATTACCTGTTGGTCGAACACAGAGTCATCCTCTGCTGTCATGGTAGGACACAACTGCACCCTGCTTTTATTCACTCCGCCGCTCCGAAGAAATATGTCACCGTCCCTCTGCCCCCATTAAAACACAGCAAGCTCTGTATCCAACACTAACTGACTCTGATGAAATCACTGGCTCCGTGAAAAGAAATGATCATGATCCGGTTTATCTGCTCGCGTTTCTCGTGTGATATTCCCTCAGCTCGTCTCACTTGTACTTTGGGCTGAGACATAAACCTCCGTATAATGCCGTCAGAACGGCCTCTAATGATGAGACGTGTAAAAGTAAAACGCATCGTTAAATACGAATGGTAAAGATGAAACGGACAATAAGCGAAGAGCCGTAAAAAAGTTGTAAGTGTGTGAGTTGTAAGTTGTGGCATGTTGGGAGAGGCTCGGAGCACTTACTGGAGCTCAAACTCTGTCTTGAGCCGTAAATACAGGCATTTTGCAGGAAGCTTTCCCGAGAATGAAACATGAAAGGTTTTATCGTGGACTTTTTAACGGCACTCCGCGTGCTCTTTTTATCTCCCGACCTTTTTCCGGGGAGCTTCGGACCACTTATTGCAGCCCTGACCTTGGGCACCAAAACAGAAAGTACAATATCATCATTTCGTCTCAAGGATTTCACTGGCATTACCTTGACTGTTGAGTTACGCCGAAAACCTCTCTTGGGAGCCCCTTTACCAGGCAGGCATGCATGTTAGATACCGGCCAGTTTTTTTTTTTTTTTTTTTTTGGGACCTTTTTTTTTTTTTTTATCACAC
>OMLP01027840.1:13208-24571 GCA_900302685.1 Spondyliosoma cantharus | reverse complement strand
CGTTGAAAAAAAAAAAAAAAAATGCGCCCAACGCCACGATTCTTATTTTTAGTAGCCTGGATTGCATAATTGCCCCTGCTCGCCTGGCAGGTGTTGATGTAGAGGAATGTGATGATTATGATTTGACACATTTCTGTTATGGTTAGTCATCGCTGTGATTTCCCCACAGCTCATCTAGTTGATTTTTGATAATATTAGCAAGTGTTGAGATGACTGAGATGGTTTTAAATCTGCTAATGTGCTTTGCCATCTTTGGGATTGTCTACGAAACTAATAAACGAATGCATAAAATCGTTATATAAATGAGATATATTTGCTCTGAGCTCATTTGTTGCGTTTGTCGTATGGATCCTGAGCGGAATAAAGCAGGACAACACTGCTGTCCTCCAGCTGGGTCAGTATATAATGATTGTTACAAATCCCTGATGGCAAATGACTGTGTTATTGGCAGAGTGGATCAATAGGTGCAGGGCCACAGTCCAGTAGTAGTGTGTGTGTGTGGCTCCAGTTTGTTCTCCAGCATGGAAAAATCAATTCTCACCAAGCTTTCATTTTCTCTGTCTCAGTCCCTCTTTACTAATATATGGCCGTGCTCCAACTTCCCCTGGCCACAGACTCTGAATCTTCAGTTTGATGCTCGCTCTGCAGCTAGGAAAAGTTGATAAAACAAACAAACCTGCGAACGGCCAACAGTACCGTCGCGGCAAACAGTCTCCAGTCACCGCGACCTGATTGAATTGACTCCGACAAAGAGGAACCTCGCTCGCGCCGTCGTGTTTATTATCTCACCAGTTTGTGCTGGCTGGAGTGGAGCTGCAGGACGTATTGATGTGACACCTTGCCCCGGGCCAGGACAGATTGTGGGCATAAATGCAGAAATGGGAAGGTTACATCCATTAAAACTGAGGTCAGGGCGGGAGGAGACAGCGGAGACTGAGAGCCGCTGTTCCCGGCTGGACATGCAGGGGGGAGTTGAACCAAGCGCATGTGGGATTTTGGATTTGGTGACAGGGAAGACGGCTGGAACAGACCACGGCACATTACAAAGCATTTAGTCCCAGTGTAATTATTTTTAATTTAATTTAATTTAATTTTGGTAACACTATATAATAACCATCATTGATAAATGGTAAGTTAATAGTTGATTAAACTAAAGTTAATAGTTATTTAACTATGACAAACAATGAAATGTGTTTAATAATTTACGAAGCAATTGTTGCAACATCAGTTGCAATAATGACCATCCAGATTATGTTTATGAGGAAGTATTTATGAACCATTTACAAAGTATTATCAACTTTGCGATAGATAATTGCTGAATAAGTGGTTTATAAAGCATTTCATTGTTTGTTAATTTAGTTTGATTAAGTATAAGTGTACCATTCATTAGTTTGTTTGTTAGTCGGTTGACTTGTGATCAGGATTACATAAAAATCACAAACTGGATTTCCATGAACCTTGGATGGAGGATGGGTTTTAGCCCAGAATAGACCCCATTAACTTTGGCGCAGATCCAGGTGAAGGGATGAATCCAGGTTGTTTTTTTTCGCACTTTCTTTGACACCCGTTTTTCGACACAGGGAGTAATAAGGTGGCTGTTATCTTTGAGTGATAACAATTTTGGTAAAACCCTTTTTCTGCCATCTGCGTTGTTTTGTTGTACTAGTTGTTGGCTGTTGCAGATTTGGTGAGTTTGAATAATGTTTCAGCAGTTATGGGCTGTCGAGTTTGGTATTGGATTAGGCTTGATTGAATTAAAGGAGACTGCTGGGCCTTGGTTGAGGTATGCGCTCTACTGAGTGCTATTAGTTTCACAAAATATAGTGACTGGCAGACATAAAACAAATGTACATGGTATAATAACCATAAATGATCATACCAGCATGAAACCCTGACTCCTACTGGTTTACATGAAGGTAAAACTCTTAAACATGAGCTCAAATGTCTGAAATCTTTGTGTATTTGTAGGCACATGCGTATATCGTTACAGTACAGTCTGTTTTTGCCACTGTGCCATGTGAGACAAACAAACCCTAAAAAGCCTATCATGCATTTTTAAAGACTTTCCTCTTTCACGTCTCTCGTCTGAAGTGGCAGCAGCAGGACGGATCTGCTCAGATCAAACATTCTTCCAGAGATGAACTTTCCTTTTAATCCATTTAATTTAATCAAATGTCAATATGACAGCGTGTTTCTCATTAGTGCGTTTATTATAGCTACCTATCCTCCCTCTGCTATGACTCAACCAGTGTGATGCTGCTCAGACAGAGGCTAATGTTAGAGCACTTCACTGTGTAGGCAATGGACAGTCCCACTGATGCAGCATAGACCAGTTTGTGTAGCCAGATCTCCTCCTCCTCATCCTCCTCCTCCTCTTCTTCTTCTTCTTCTTCTTCTTCTTCTTCTCCTTTTTCTTCTTCTTCTTACTTTTGCATTATTAAGGCTGTGGGGATGCGGTGACTGCATTGACTCACATGCTGTGTCCAAATAAGGTACGCTTACCACAACAATGCTTTGAGTTAAAGTATCCCATTATTTTTAATGCCTCGTTTTTTTTTTTTTACCTGCGTAGAAACAGTGCAGGCAGGGGAGCGGCAGCAGCACGCATTCAATTTCCAATATTTAATTTGAACGACTTCAATATAAAATGTGTTTTTAATGAAGCAGAAGAAATAGAAAGGATCAATCAGAAAATTAATAAAACATTTTTTTTTTTTTTTTTAAAAAGACAACATTAAGACAAAAATGATGACAATGACATCCAGTTAAATAGATTTATAAGCTAAGAACAGCTATGGGTGAAAACTCGCTTCAGCGAGCACAAAGAGTGAAGACAGTAAGAAATCAGTTACTCTGGTAACAGAAAGGTAACAGAATCCACCTACCGACACCTCTAACGCTCACTAATTGACATGTTGTATCTTGTTTGTTTAATTTGTAAAAAAAATTGGATTTTGAAAACGACACTTTGTGGTATAACGGAGGGATCAAGTGCCGGAGGGAGTCACTTTATGTAGAAAAGAGGTGGGGATATAACGGCTGGGGAAACTTTGCACAACGGCGCATCACAATGGCACAGCCTGAGCCGCTACCGAGTCAGCGGTGTGAAAATACTCATAAAACGCACACAAATGTCAACCAACCAAGTAATAATAGCCCACATGCATCGCGTCCACAACTTCAACACCATGTCAATACAACAACGGCAATATTACATCACTGTAGGAGGCACCAGTCAATATCGGTCAGCCGCTTTCATTTGCTACCCGGCATTCCTTGGTGTAAGCTTCTTTTCAGTGCATATTTAAATGAAGCAGTGGACATGAAATATAAAGTGAGAGGGGTAACCTTCAAGTAAAATGTTGTTTGTTTAAGTTGTCACTTACTGTATGAGTGATGGTTCTTTGTTTTGGAGTCACTAATGATCTTTTCATTTGATCCTAATTAGCGATGAAGTCTGTTTCAACGTGCGCTCTGTGGATTAGTCATTGATCATCCTTCTGACATTTAGTTATAATGACTGAGAAACTCCCACAATGAGGTTTTGCAGGTATATGTGATGAGTTTGTGGCTCGGGCGCTATGAATAGGTACAGACGCACATACTGACAGCTGTTCTTCTGACGCTGTTGAACCTCGCTGATGAAACGCAGTCGACTTAATTGTTCTTCTTCTGTTCTTCAGCGCGAATGTGGATATACGAACGGGTGTTTAATGGCGTTTCTGCATCTATTTATGGATGATTGTTGGAGTAGAATTTAAGCTTGTGCACAGATGCCCATTTCCACAATGATTAAAATACGCAAAACAGAATCGGGGGCACGCACAGCTTCATAAATCTGACGGAAAGAATGTGAATGTGTGTTTCTTTCTTTGTGTGCACACAGGGTTTTGTGCATCTTGCCCCTGGTGTCTAACCATGTCTGTGAGGTTTCCAGGCAACCATAAAAAAACCCAATATGTTAGTCAGCGAGCTTTAGAGGCGCTGGTATCTTTGGACAAAGCCAGGCTAGCTGTTTCCCTTGTATCCAGTCTTTGTGCTAAGCTAAGCTAACAGGCTGCGTGCTGTGTGTTTATATTTACAGATAAATCGATCTTATTTTTTTTATACAGTCCTCCACAAGAAAACAAATAAACGTGCTACGTATAATGTGTGACTATTCCTTTAAGGATTGTAACAACTCTCCCACAGCCATCTTTTCAGAGGCTGTGAGGCTCCTGAAAGAAGTGGCTCAAAAGAGGACGATTTCACCAGCTGGAGCATTAGAGCTGTAAAGCTTTTATAAATATTGTAATATCTGAAGTTAAATGTCAAATTGGCAATGCTCCTCCATCACTTTTTGCTGTAGCAAAACAGACACGCTGGAATATAACCAAACAATATCTAACAACCTTGGATCCGTCATAACTCTCAGAACTCATTTAAACCGACAAGTCATGAATGATGCATGAGCACCACGGACAAGGTTGTCAAATTGTTTGGCCCGAGGGAGCACATTCTGCATGATAGTTTCTATCTTAATCCACGCTGTTTGGCCAGAGTAATAAACGTGTTTCCATAAAACAAATGGCTATTTTTGTATGCCGGCGTAGCCAACGAGGTCACTGATAATGACAGGAAAAACAAGTCCATGTTACCCTGTGCACGCCTAGATTCAGTTGTCAATACTTATACTCAGCATAAAAAAATCCCTTTCACCATCTTTGGTTAGACATTCAGACAATCTTGTGTGTTTTATTTGAAAGCTTTACACAAATCCTCTGGATTTGGGAGCCCTTGAACAGAAAGAGACACTTACCCCAAAAGCATGTCCTTTTATCACGACGCGCTGATAAAAATATCTGTGTTACTGCTACTGCAGCCAGAGTCCTGTCAGCTTGGATGACCTGCCCCAAGTTGACAAGTACTCATCCTCAGATTTGTCACGGCGTGCTCACTGCGAAGCATAATAAAAAACATAAAAGCTTTCAGAATGTCGTTGTCTGAATTTGATCTAACTAAAGAGTCATTTGACTCGCAGGCAGCGCAGTTTTCTAACTGATACTTTCACCGACATTTGACCCTGAGTTTAATAAGAGCTTTTAGGGTGTATCGCTGTGGGGCAAGAAAACACTCATGGATCATCATGCAGAATAAATGCATTAGCTTTCTTTAAACAAGCGAGCACTGATACCAAATTCAGAGCTACAGCAGAGGCTTTTAAACATCCATTGACTGATGACATCGCTGTCAGTCAAGTGCAAAATGTGTTTGACCAAAAACCAGCGAACAGCTGTTGTAAGAGAAATCTTATTTCTTGTTTTCTCACACCCAGTCGCTCAAACCCGGCTGGTCGTAACGCTGTAAAATGGCGGAATAGCGCCGAATAGGTTCAGGGGCAAGCCACTGGAGATGTGCAGTTGAGTCTTTCATCCTGTGCATCAGAATGTGCTTACATGTCAGTGCTGTAACAGCGCGACGGTGATCACTACTGACAAGCTACAGTGATGCTGCAGCAGTTTGTTGCGGTCTTACACAACGTCCTTCAGCGAGGCTGCCTCTGCAAAGCTCTGCTGTTATTCACTAAATGTTACCTGAGAATATCCAAAGGACAACAAGCTGTGAACGACACAGGAGAAAACATGAGAAAGGCAAAGGTGCCATCGGGGCAGTGAATTATTTAGAGCAGCCGCTTTGGAAAAGTTGTATGAGCCTCAGATGTTGAATGTAAAGGAGACGCTTTGCAAAACGACCTCAAGCGCTTAAGTGTGATGAATTGTTTTGGAACGTACTTTTGAATTCACTTGAAACCAGAAACTATTCAAGCTCTATCATTCATATCTGATTCATCATTGCCTTTGTTCAATCTGTTTTCGATGTTGAGCAGCAGAACTTGTGATTAGAGGTGATGAAATGTGACAGTGTTCATTATAAAGAAATACAATACGTAAAATGTATTCATTTTATGGAGCAAAATGAAGAATTATGATATCGTAGCGAGTTAACTTAAACCACCCTGCTCACACAGCCGTCACATGTTCCACTTTACTGTATATTCCTGACGCGTTCAGATGTGAATCCATGTTCCGGTGTCTTCCGCAGCATTACAGCCTTTTCAAATGGAGTGTGCTGTATTCCCGTCTCTTGTAATAGTGGTCCTTGGATGATGTTTTTGCAGTATATGCAAAGCATGTGTAGGTGGAGTGTTAGCAGCGCTTTAACCGCGCTGCAGTGAAATATTAAAGTGTATTCCTCCATACAAGACTCGAATAGCCGCGGGCCCTGTCTCCGTACCGCTGCCGTAGATATTCCTTCTGTCATGTTGTTTTACCATGTGGGCTGAATCCAGTTGTATTTCTCAGATTAGGGCTAATCCAACCAGCGTTGGCCCGCTTCCTGTGTGTAATGAGTATCTGCTGGGGGTAGCCCACTGGAAGAAAATGGGTGCGTTAACAAAGCTGTATTCTGCAGAGATGAGGGAATTCCAGCCAACATGCAACCGCACTGCCGGAGGAGAAACACCTACTCAGGCTTCGGTCCGTATATGCCCTCTGCTTTCTGTGTGGTTGGTCAACTGAGATGAATTGCACAACAATGCAGAGTGTAATGCGGATACAAATATGAAACACTTAAATGTCATAACACACAGATCATTTAAACTGTGCACTTTGCCTTCAGTGAGATTTTTATCCAAACAAACGTTTACGGTTATTTCACCGTATGGGGGAGAACTGAACTCGCAGGTCTTAATAAGCCTTTCAGTGAAGAATGAGCGCAGCTTATTAAACTCACATCAGACATACAGCGGTGAGTCACTGTTCAAAGGTCATGCACTATTTCACAAACATGCATAATGTATTCGGTGTGTGTTTTGATCCGCCATGTTAGCCTGTGGTCTATGAATAGCTTCCGTGCGTGTGTGCCTGTCAGTCAGTCCGCCACATTTAAAGGTTTGTTTTTCTCAGAGGTTAAATGTGTCTGAAAATACTCATTAACAAAATTCCAACATATTATTAGCAAAGATGAATTCATTAAAAAAAAATAAAAAATAAACATTTGATTTAGACAACAGTGATGTTAGGCTATCCACGGTTTCTCATGCAATCATGTGAACAAGCTAACCTAACCAAATGCTAAATCACTGTGCAGCAACGACCCATGAAGACGAGCTCGTCCGATAACTACATGTTATTGAAACACGTTGGCCAGTTTTCTGTGATGTTATTCCAAGTGTAGGGAACATTCTCGTGGGCCACGATGAATTGTTTTGTAACATACTGAACAAAAGACTCTCAGGTGCCCTCCACCTCGGGAACCACTGGAGAAATTGCGGAGCGTCAAGGCAACATGCTAACATTAGCAACGATACAACTGAATTTCCCAATTTGGGATTAAAATAGTATATAAAATGTTTTTTAAAAAAAAAACTGCGGCCGACTTGTTTATACGTGTGACTTTAGCACGCAATTGTTGCCCAGTTTAATATGCAACAGAATGTTATGATCGGAGCCAGTATGAAGCCAAATTGCTGTAATTAAATTAACAAGTGCAGCATCTCCACACTTCTACAGTTTCAGAAGAACAAAAGCAAGTTTGAGATTTGCAGTAGATATTTAGAAGTGGGTCTATGTGGGGCACAACAAATCTTATTAGCGCTATGGAGAATTAAAGGATACTAATCATGCTCATTTTTAAGTTCATGATTTTATTTTTATATGGTGATGTCACTGAGAAGTCAGGGAATTAAAGGCGGGACTACTGATTAGGCGTGTCAGGCACTTCAGGAGCAGTGTTTTTTGTGGGAGAGATGAGCTCCCGTTGGCACAGACTTTGGGCTTTTTAACTGTCAAGACATTTTACATGCACAAGAGCCGATACAACACACTGAAGGAAAGGAAAAACTAAAAAACCACCGTAGGTCTCCTTTCAATCCTCCGTCTTTGCTCACTACATCTATTTCTTTCTTCTTGCATGATCTACAGAATTGGAACTTGTTTTCAAAATACGCAAATGTGACATTATTGGTTATTTTAGCAGGATTGACAATGAGAAGTAGGTGATTATCAGTTGTTGGTATCAACTGAAGTATCTTAACATCTTCAGGATGGTTTGCAATGATTTGGACGATGGATTTGATACAGACACTCATCATCCAGTCCACTGAGATTGACATTACCTGCAGATTTCCACGAGTGTCAGCTGCTGGTTTCCATTTGTGTTTTTGACTGAAGTATCTCAACAACTCGAGGATGGATTGCCATGAAATTTTGTTTGCAAAACTAATGACATTCCCATCAGCCTCAGTTGTACTTTGTGTTTAGTGCTAATTAACAAATGATAGCATGCTGACACGCTAATCTAAGATGGTTTAGCTCAAAGCACTGCTGTGTCAACCTCACGGAGCCCCCAGCGTGGCTGTAGACTCTTTGTCTTAGTTTTACATAAAACAGTTTCTAACATTTCATGTTCAAAGTTAATTGAACGGATTCCTCTCCTCTCCTCAAGGTAAATAAGAATGAGGAGTACCTACATACTCTGTCCACCCACACTACAAAAACTGGATGTGTTAGTCAAATGAAAATGCTGAAGTCGAATCGCACCACATGTTTATTTAGTAGCACCATCCATTTCACATCTTTTTATATCTGAAGTACAGCAGAATGGTGCTCTAGAGTACATTGTAAATTATACGGCATGCCAGTGAGGTTTCCATTTTATTTTTGATAACTATGAAGCAATTTTAAACCCGGAATTGAAAATGGGATTACTGATATTTACCGTCAGGCTTGTCCTACATTGTAACTTACATGTTCTAACAAGATTGAAAAAAGGTTGACGGAGTAAGCTGTCCAAATACAACGGAACAAATGTATTCAATTGCAGCGTTTTTCTTAAAGGTCAAACACGGCTGTGGATTCATGTGAACGCTAAAGGAGGATTTTAAGGGTCGGTGCAGGACAGACATCAAATCAACCAAGCAGAAAAATGCATTAACCGTGTTTAGGGTAAGATGGTGAGAAGTTCTGGTCTTATTCCTTCAAAAATTATCCTAAAATGTCTACCCCAGTCCAGCCAAAGTAAATTCGAAGCTGCTGTTGAATCACTTGGAGTGCAGGCATGGTTTGGGGCTTTTTTTTTTTTGAAAGGTTATAAGCTGAGTCGTTTTCCCGAGCTGTCAGAGGCTCTGTAAGTGCTTCTGGCATTAATCTAAAGGAGTTTGAACACACTTAAACAAACTAATTATTTATTTCTTTTCTTTTTTTTTTTTTTGCAGAAATAAGCCTGAGATGACCTGCAACTGCCTTTATTATAGTGTTATATAGTCTTTCATGGTCCAAGTTCAAACTATCAATATTTGATTAGTCGTTGATAACAATATCACTGATAATGAACAAGATAATGTTGTCAAAAAACTGCCATCTTGTGACCTCAAAATAACCCTGCATGAGATTAACAGAGGCAAAAACTCATTATAGTTCTGGATTTCCTGATCAACACTAACTTTATGAATATAAAATAGGCAAAAACAAGTGCTTAGGTGGACAAACAAACCTATTCAAAGAGCAAAATGTATAACATTATGTAAACTTGCATAATTTCCAAGTTAAGGGCTTTAAAATGATATAAACTACATATTGCTGGATTCGAAATCTCAATGGCTAAATGATGCTTCAAGCTTCTTGAGGCTCAGGCTGTCAGGCTCAGTGGCTGCGCGATCACTCATTGTTGTAGGCTTTAGGGTGGGCATAGAAGCCTGTGCAAGACAATTGGATAAAAAACATGATTTAACCTCATGACAACTAGATTTATCGGCGATGTAAATCTTATAGGTTTTTCTACAATATGAGTTGTTGGACATGTCCATAGACACGCAGATCAGGAAGAATGTAGTATATACAGTGATTACATGTGTTTATTCAACCTTTTCGTTGTCTCATTGCCCAGTGCATGCTGGGAGGGCTCCTCCATGACTGTCTAAAAGCAGAAACTGAATTATTGAGGGTGAAAATTGGCTCTCAGTGAACTTTGTGAGCTCTGATGGACACAACTTCAGCTGTGATAATGTTTGTAAATACCCACGGCCCTCTGGTTTGTGTCCTCTCGCTCAGCTGTCAGTCACAGGCAGAGTCCTGAGATATTCCCTCAGCATCCCTGTACGCCCTGTCCAGCTGCCACACTGAACAGCTGCCGGCAGAATACAGAGGTGCAAAGGAAACATGTTATCTGGAATGACAAGGGAGGGATGCTGCCCATGTGTTCTGACCCCGCAAATCATCATTCAGAAGCTGGCACAGCTCAGCCGCCCAGCTCGTTTCTACGAGGAAACACTGAATTTGCTGAGTGTCTGTCAGTCAGCACATTTGCGAGATTTGTTGGCATCCTCCGTCGAGCCTAGTAATGCTGTCTCATTTGACGAGCTCCTTTAAAACACAAGTGCAAAGCGATCTTGATCACTTTTGGTTTTGGAGTTTGCAGCACTTCATTTGTTTCTGAGTCAACATTTTCCTTTCCTTTAATTTGTAATCTTTAAATATTAATACAGTGTATCAACGTTGCGTGTTTTGCAGAATCAAGGGCATGAGTAGTCTTGTGAATTTGGCTTCAGATCTTATGAGGGGAAAATACACCGTCCCGATTTACAGTTCGCAGCTTTTCCCACGGTTGTACAACATGCAGAGGCGACATAACCCCACATGTGACATCAGGGGTTAATGGTTAGGATGTCAAACATAAAACCTGATTTGCTGCGCTCACTCTGAGTGAGGTCTGGTTCAGCTGATGTAAACGCTGACGTGCCATAAATCACAAAAGATTTTTCTCCTGCTGTCATGTACTGTAGGGTTTATTCACCTACCTGCTTGTAGGCTTGTCAGCTTGATCCTGTCTGAGCTTTTAGCCACTCTGGTGTTCAGATTCATCGAGTGTCTTTTAAATAATTGATCAACACGAGACAACATAGGATGCAGGCGTCATGACCGTCCCCATTTTAGCAGCATTATTCTTGGATTGGTGGTGTCAGTCTGCTGGTGGGTCGACCTCAATGGTAAATATCTCAGAAGCTAGTTTATAGGTTGCCAGTTGCAGTTGGTACAAACATTCATGGTGCCCAGAGGATGAATTCTAATGGTTTGATTACTATAATGTTGCTTTAAATGAAATGCCTTAACAACCGTTGGATGGGTTGCCATCACAACAGGCCCCCTGCAGGATTAATTATAATGACTTTGTAGGCTATTGACCCTTCATCGAGCACCATCAGATTTTCAACATTTCCATTACTTTTAAAACCAAATCATCTGTGTGTGTGTGTGTGTGCGTGCGTGCGCGTGTGTGTCTTTATATCAACATCAGTGGGCCACCAACGAGGAGCAATGACACCTTTT
>OMLP01027837.1:14203-26257 GCA_900302685.1 Spondyliosoma cantharus | reverse complement strand
CTGTTATGGAGAACCCACATCATTTTAAAAGTAAAAATATCATAGCCTACCTGTCCAAAAGGAACTTGGCAACCAAGGCGTCTGTTTTTATCCCCTTCGCCGATTTTAATTCCCGCCAACGCGAAAAGCATTCTCCCAAATTTACTTTCGTCTTGCTTTGTTCAAGTTTTCCATCGTCTTCTTTTTTCAGCAACTTCAAAAACACTTTTCCTTTTGCGGTCTCCGGGCTTGTTTTGTGCTGCCATCATCAAAATTGGTGTGGAGAAAGCTTTTACAATTGAGTTTAAATACCAGTAAGCTGTTCCTTGACATCACTGGTTGACTACTGACAGCTACGCACAGGATGTCCACAGCTGCGCATCATCAGGGTTGAGTAAATACGTACGTTACAAACGTAGCTCACTTGCGAAAAAAAGACAGTTGATTGACGTACTCAACGACCAATACTGAACGGCTAGTGGTCGTTCTTTATTGGCTACTGTTTTTTGGGCCCCACCACATCCACACTTTATATTTATTTTCACTTTTTTTTGTTTTTTCATAAGTAAGGGGCTGCTACAGGTCTCTCCAGTAGGTTTAACAAGGGTTTAAAATATGATAGAAATTAAACATCCTCTGTACCACCTTTAAGCAAATATCTCTGAAACACAGGACATAGAGATCAATGACATAATGTAAAAACTGTCGTGTCCACATAATTGAAATGCTTCTTTTTTATTTTTACATACAGCTCCTTTAAGGAGGGGAAGAACATGGGTAATGTCCAAAAAGGGATGTTGCGATTTCCCTTAGTTAGCACTGACAGTTAGCAGAAATCATTACATACATTGTGATGTGTAGAGTTGTAACTGAAGTTTACAGACATTCCTTTCACTAATTGTAGGAAGCTATGCTAAATAGCTATAGCAGTCTGCTAGCAGTGTCTATCATAAAAGCCTCAAAATAGCCATATGCATTAGCTTGTGTTTTGTCTTTTCATTCAAATACTTTGCCTTTGCGCATTCATATGGAGAGACATTTTGCTTCATAAACCATGCGTAGTCATAATTTTTCAATTTCCTTGTCAAGAAAATTCCCTGACACACATCACTGCTGTGCTGCATAAGTTGTCACAGCTTTCTTAAAACACCTCTGACTGTTAACAAATCAAAGAAACTGTCTCAACCGACAGGGCTGGCATATGAACTGTAACATGTGGTATACTGATAGCAATTTGCAATATGTACAAATTTCTTCAGTTTTACTCCATGAAATACTCAAAATGGAAATCACCTAAGTGCGATTTCAGGTGAAAAAAGCCAAATACCATCAGACAAGGTCATGCTTTGTAAACTGAGATAAATACCATATATTCTATATATTGTGTGCAGCCCTGTTAACCAAGTGTGAAATCATACTTCATACTTCATGTAGAGGTCTTCAGGCTGAACTCCACAGAGCTTGACACTGAGCAGGCCAAGGCCCCCTGGGAGATCTGCCACCAAGGGAACTCTTCCACAAGTGGAGGTGGCGAAGCAGAACCACAGTACAGGTTGGTGAGAGCCTCATTCTTGAACAGTTCTGCTGCTTGCTGTCACCAGAGGTCAGAGTATGGATCAAGAAACATGGCTCGCACAGTTAAAAAGTGGTGGTGGAGACCTAACTTGAAAGAAAACCAAGACCTTTTTCTGTTAGAACCAGCTGAAGCCACTGGAGTCATTTCATACCCAAGTTGAGCTTGTATCGAGACAGAGAAGGCAGCAAGCAGAAGAAAGAAGCTCTGTAAAAGGTACAGATCTCAGTACCTGACGTAAGGCACATAAAGATTATGTCCCCCAATTCAAAAAGAATGCAGCAAAATGCCCTCCCTGATGCCCGTTTGGCATATAAAACATGATAAAGTGCCCTCAACGGTGGCCCAATTTGCAAGGAAACGTGATAAAGTATCGTATAGGGAGCTGTTTCAGTGGAGAAAATGTGCCAAAGTGCCATAAACGCTGCCCTACATGCTAGTTTGTTTCACCATGAATGCATTACAACTTTCTACGTGTTGGTTTTCCTGCTGCAGCAGCTGGTGCCCTTTTTATTTTTCTCACCCCTGCCCCCAGACAGCCTAGGTCCACCACTGGTCCCAGCAGCAGGTTCAAAATCAGAAGTGCGACAGGCTCTAGTCCAGAAGAGAGACAAACCAACCCCCAAAGCAGAACCCCCATTTTCAAAGTCAGGAGGAGCGAAGTGTCCACCTTCTAAAGAAACAGCCCAGCATGTTTTGTCTTTCCTCAGGAGAGGAGTCTGTGATAGATGACACCAGATGAAAATGGAGCTGTTTACTTAGCGAATGAGACAAAAATGGAGAAGTGTGATAAGGTCGTACTAAGATAACAGTCTTACTATGACCAATCTGGATTGGGTTGCACAAGATACTTGCAAAAAGTGATTTACTAAATCTGGCTGCACCATTAAAACATGTATTTTCAAAAAACAAGCCCTTAAGGTTTAGGCAATACATTTGGTTTGGTTTGAAGAATATTGTATCACTGCATTACTTCTGTAACTTCCGATACTAACGTACCTTATGCCACCGAAGTTACTTACATTATGTTACGTTACGTAAGTGATGTAACTTCACTATGTTACCAAGTTAAAATAATTCAACTGTTGGCTTCTGGTTTCACACTGGATATGAACAATGGTCTCCTGAATGAAAGTCCTGTGCTTGTTTAAACCTCCGCCATCCCTGACCTCCTCCCTATCAATACCTTTAAACTCTACTCTATATGTACTACTACTCCTCATTTCCTCCTCTTAAGCTGTAATGATGACCTCATCGTGTCGTCTTCTCAAACAAATGTCAATAAGGACATGCTTGAACTTTCAACCTATGGTAGTTTTCCTGATGAAGCCAGGCTCATTTAAGCATGTACATCATTTGTTCGGAAACCACCGCTGCAGTGCCACACATACTGACACGCCTTTTAAATCCCGCCTGAAAACACACTTATTCCGAGTGGCCTACTCTGTATCAGACTAATCATACAATCACACTCTTGCCTATTCTCTATTGCTCTCTATTGCACTATTCTCACCCCGGAAGCTCAACCCTGCCTAAACCGGTCCGGTTGACTTCCTGTACTAGTGAGGACCAAGGAGTCTGAATTCTGTGCCGAGCTCCTTGTATCTTCTTATTTATTCATCTTCATTTTGGGATGCTCTGGATACGACACGTATACGACAGCGTGTTCCAGTTCCTGCCAATATCCAGCAACTTCGCACAGCCATTGAAGAGGAGTGCGCCAACATTCCACAGGCCACGATCAACAACCTGATCAACTCTACGCGAAGGAGATGTGAGGCAAATGGTGGTCACACCAGATACCGACTGGTTTTCTGACCCCCACAATAAAGCAAAACTGCACATTTCAGAGTGGCCTTTTATTGTGGCCAGCCTAAGGCACACCTGTGCAATATTCATGCTGTCTAATCAGCATCTTGATATGCCACACCTGTTAGGTGGGATGGATTATCTCGGCAAAGGAGAGATTTGTGAACAATATTTGAGAGACATGGATCTTTTGTGTATATAGAAAAAAAGTTTTAGACCTTTGAGTTCAGCTCATGAAAAATGGGAGCAAAAACAAAAGTGTTGCGTTTATATTTTTGTTTAGTGTAGCTAGTAGCTGACCTTTGTACATGATATATTTAAACTAAGTTACTAAGCTAAAAGAATTCACAGTTGGCTTTCGGTTTCACATGAACATGAACATGAACAGCGGTCTCCTGGGTGAAAGTCCTGTGGTTGTTTTTGAGCCGTCCATCGAACAGGTCGTATTAAGCTGCGGTGAGGGAGCCCTTGCACCACTGTCCAATTAAAAAGCAATCAACAATGTGAAAAAAAGTCACTGCAGCATCACAAGCTGTAGCACAACCCGCACACACTACAGTTTTAAGGGTATGAATGATATATAAAACTTATTTGATTTGCTTTGTTTATGTCAGTGTACTAAGAGAAATACGTCTCTCAGAGCTTTTATCAATCATACAGTTTAGACTGAGCGGGGATGTGTCCACTAGTTTGTTTGGTGCAATCTGTTGTATCGTAATGTAATACCGCTATGTGTAAAACTCAATGTAGGTCAGAAGGCTTAGTTTTAAACTTACAAAGAACTGCTGCTCCAAGACAAAAAAAACAACAAATTATTTTATTCGACCTTCCCACAGTTGATCCGTTGGCAAGTTGTTGGCACGCACATAGCCCAAAAGTATTTCCTCTAGAGAACTACCATTACATGCAAAACGGAGAGAACAATCCAGTCGTTACACAGTTGTTTTGTTCAGGCTGTAGGCGAGAGAGATGCTTCTCTATATGAGTTCTTGTCTACAGAGAATTCCACACCCCACAGTTACTGGTCCTCAGGCCTATCTCGGGAGAGGCCAGGTTTCTCTGACCTTAATAGAAAAAGTTCTCTCATGCACGGAATCAATTTCAGCAGCTTACCTGGTGACGCCGTCATCTTCAGAAACTCATGGCCATAGCACTCATTCACATGGAGTACATCTTGCAAAAAGATCAAGCTGTCGCCATAAATCCAGAAAGCTTCTCTCTGGGAGTAGAAAGTTGCATTTGTATCCAGAAAGAAAGAGTGTTTTCAAACAACAGGAAGAAATGGAGAGAACCAGAGTGTGGCACATAAACCCAGTTGACAGTTACAAATGCTTTTGGTGCTGGTGGGCTGGTGGTGCTACCCTTATGTCTCATTGTTACCAAAATAACCAAGCTGTCTTGGTCTGAAGAGCAGGAGAAGGGTGTTCGGGGATGTCAGCGAGACTGCCTGTGATGAATCTGTGCTTCTGAGCCTCAGCTTTGATCTGCCACTCTACATCCAAACAGATGTCCCAGGGAAAATCAGTGTCCTTTTGCTCTTAATTAAATGCTTTTTTATGGAATTTGTATGCTTTCATGTATATCCTTTATTCTGAAATCAAGTGTATAATAATGACAGATGACTTTCAATTAAAATGGACCTTTTCATGGAATGTAAATGTTTTCTACTCTTTGGTATCTATCACCTCTATGTTAGGAGTTGGTGAAAGGTCCAACTATATATTGAAAATATTTTTGAATGCTGGATTTTGGGGCTGAGAAACACCTATAAAAGCCTACAAACTGCAAAGGCTGTGAGGTTGGAAGGATTGCAATTTGGGGATTAAATGTAAGTATTACATTGACTCAAGAAATGAATTTAAGTATGATTTTGAGATACTTGTACTTAGTTTAGCATGATATCTTTACTTTTACTCAAGTATCAATTCTGTGTACTTCTTACAACAGTAATGCAATTACACTTGATAGTAGTCTTTTTGTTAAAAGTAGCATCAGCTCTCAGTAGGGGCCAGTGGTGCCAGTGCTCCTGTGTCTGCTCAATTACAAAATTGCGATCACTGGGATTGTAATAAAAATGTTCATCAGTTGTGGCCACATTATCCCTATGTTTCCTCAAATAAGCAAAACAGTTCTCCTTAGGATTGTAACAGTTGAAAAATGTCAGTCAGTGTTGGATCATGCACGGTATTCAAGCCATATCAAAGCGAGGACGGTTAATGTCGGCATCCTTTAGACAAAGTTAATGATCACACTATGAGATGCAGTCACTCATGTCACTGCTAAACTGATTGGATACGTCGGTGGAGAAGAAGTGCGCTATGATGCCAGAGAGTCTTTTAAATGATGCAAATAGCTTGTTTTGTAGTGTTGCTAATGATATCAGCTCTGGCGTTTTTGTCAGACTAGTTGGCTAGCAGCAATGGAGCATTCAGTGGAGCATTATATGGACTCTTCCACTACAGGGAAGGAAGCGGAATGGAATTTGACCTGAAGGAACGTGAGTCAGATTCACTCTCTCTCTCTCGCTCTCTCTCTCTCTGCCATCTGTCTGTCTGTCTGTAATGTGTCTCTGTGGCCGTCTGTGTGTGTTTACCTCCTTAACAAGAACACAGCAAGGAGGTCATATTGCTGCAGGTTGTTTGCCCGGACACTGACGCCGTTGTTATAGCGGGCTGTCGACATGGACACAGTTGCAGGGACAGAGCCTGCAGGGCTTTGAGTAATTTGGAATTTCTCCAGTACTGAATTGACCGGTTGCTCAGACACCTGTTGAGTGTGTGATTTGTGAAGAGCATGTGCAGAAGGTCTGCTAGTAGCTCTTGAGAATTTCTTAATTAGTGTTTTGTTTGATACAAGCACTTCTGATAGGAAAAATAAGTCAGTTATTTTCAGTCCTTTGTTTGGCCTTGAACATGATGGTGGTTATCCACAGTTTATGTGGCAATAACACACTTGACTATCAGGAAGAGATACTGTACGTTGCCTAATTTTCTGCATTTACAATACAAATTTTTGAGCATTGAAAATATTTCAAGCGCAGTTTAGAATTTTCTTGCCATTGCAATTTATGATGCTTCTACTTCTAATTCTGCTTCACTACATTTTGAAGACAACTTGTCCTTTTCATTCCATTCCATTTTATTGTATGAATATATAAAATATGTGAGCTTTTTTAGACAACTCCAACTCCAACTCCTTTATTACATCTATTTATGGATGATTAAACTGCACAGATGAGAACATTTTTCTGTTTTTTCCGGTGCATTTACATTTACGTTGTATATTTAGGGAACAGTTCATCCAAAAGAAAAAAATTCAGTCATTATTTATTAACTACCATGGTGAAGGAAACTTGGGGAGAGAAACTTGAAGATGTTTCACCTCTCATCCAAGCGGCTTCTTCAGTTCTAACTAACTGGAGGGGAGCTGCAGGTTTTTAAACTCTGTGTGGGAGTCTCCTTACAGAGTCGTTAAAGAACGTGTGAGCTCAGAGTTTCAGAGTCGTTAGGGTCACATGCGGGTCGTTGACCCAACCAGCCTCCTCTGTTCAAAGATGGTCGTTCCAGTTTGACATAAATTGATTATTTTACTCATCTTTCAAACCATCTGTCTTTGTCTCTGGCCAAGATGTTCACATTGTTGTCCTCAAAGGAATGATTTTTCTCAAAGGAGTTAGGCCTCCTGTGTTGTGTCATTCGCTTATGGAGAGATTGTTTTGTCTCTCTAATGTACAAATCTGTGCATTCCTGGCTGTATTGAACAGCATTTGTCCTTTGGATGGACAAGTTTCTGCCTCAGTGTGTTGGTAGGTTTGAATCTGGGATATGATGTTTATTGATGATCCTCCTGAGTTTCGCAGATATTCCGCCCGACATAAGGAATGGCGATGTTGTTGCGTTTTGCCATGGCTCACCGGTGTTCCCAGTAGTGGCCAACCTCTACATGAAGAAGTTGAGAGCAGAGATTTGATAACCTTCACGGGAACTGCTCATAGTCACTGGTTCAGGTAAGTGGACAGAGTTTAAAAGCCCGCAACTCCCCTCCAGTTAGTTAGAATTGAAGAAGCCTCTTCGGTGAGAGGTGAAACATCTTCAAGATGTCCAGTTGCCTACGATACAGCACTTAGTATTTACACCTTTAACAAACCAAAATCTCAAATCATTCTGGAATCTTTGGGCTTCCAGAGACTTTCCATTGACATAAGAATGAGACGATAATGACAACGTAATCATTTTTGTGTGAACTGTTCCTTTAATGTGCATCATTCCTAAATAAACAGATCAATATTTAAGTTATCTTTATCTTCATACACAACAACATGGCAGGAGCCATTCTGCCTACATACTGAGTACCTTTCATTTGAATTCTATGAAAGCTAAAGTGACTTCCCAAGTTAAATTGAATACTTCTTTCACTGTGTGAGCCTGCGAGTTGTGTGTGTTCGGATGCCATCCCATATTAATGTGGGTGGTAAAATTGGCCAGGGCTGATGGCCCCTAAATCATCAGGGGAGTGATGGTAAGGCTGTCCAAGTGAATTCCAGGATCCTTATTTTGGTAAACGCTGGGTAGTGTTTTAATGAATGTGTCTTCAAATACTGAGTTGGCACAGCAAATGTAGATTTTTTGGGGGGGTTTTAATCAGGGATATTAAACAGAGAATACAGTGCTGATGAGAGAGAAGCTGTTAGAGGAAAATCTAGTCACCTCTGGGGAATTTTCACCATAAATTAAATTTGTACCCTGCCTGTGTTCATGTAGCCCACTTACCAGTACAGAAAGTATGTTCAAGTGTCACTCCAAATGACCATGATCTGGGGCCCCGATGTACTGCAGGGATCACCATAGTGACCTGGCTGCTTTTACTGGCCGCACAGTTCCCAAGTGCTCTGTTGGACTGGTCTACAAAGAGAGGATAATTATCCTAATTCCTTTTCAGTTGTCTGACAGTGAAGAAAGCCGCTTTACACACTGGAGTGGATACAACAATCAACCTAATGTGATAACTATCTAAATGAGAAATGTGCTGCCGTGGGGAGGACATTTGAGTACGATTTACCCAGCCCATTTTCACTCCCAACGCGTTAAATACAGCAGTTTCGTCAGTAGGACAAGGCTTTTTTCCAAGTTCGACACTGTTAGACCTCTAGTGCCACTTCTTTATGCCAATGGTAGTGCACAAGTATAAAAACAGAGTCTCAGTCAGGATATTGGTGGGGTGGATGGATGTGTCTTACGCTTTACTTTCCATCAGGAGAGCGGCATTCATGTCCCATTCATGACCAAGAGTGATTTGCTATTAACTTATGTTAATGTATGTAAATTAATGCTACACAACTTACATAATTTACATAACTAACATTACGAGACTGAATGTCCTTATCTTAACCCAAAGTATGATCTTTTCCCAAACCCAGGGAGTTTTGGAGCCTAAACCTAACCACTGACCATTTACAGTAAAAAAGTCATTAATATGTGAAGTGTTTGTCAGCATGAATATCTAAGAAGTTGTGTATTACATACTGTTGCAGACTTGACTGAAGATCAGACTTGACCACGAAGCCCTTATTGTGTGAAACTGAAGCCAGAGGCGTAGTTAGGGCATTTGAAGCTCAGGGCCACTGACCAAGTCACCATATTTGACGAGTTGGGAGTGAGAACATATTGGATTTGCCATGTGAAAGTCAAAAGACATTTCGTGTTGAAGATCATCAAATTGTATTTAAAGAGAACAGGACATCGGAGGAACCTTGACAAAGACCCCAAACAGCCAGCAAGACGTGCTCTCATGACACTCATCACATCTCATGATGTCTCGCACATGGACGTTGAAGGCAAAAATATGAATGCTAGAAAAAGTAATCCAAGATGCCTGGACACAAAAGGCATGGATACATAAATGTTTCCTAGCAGGAAACTGGCTGTGGGTGAACAGGATACCCTTGATACTCTGGGAAGATGTTGGTGATGGGGGAAATTTTGATATTTGGGACTGTTTGGGGAAGGATGAATTTTTTGCTCTTAAGGAACTAGAAACCATAGTTCAGAGCCAGAATATGTATGTAGATGATTGTTTTTCAGACATTAGTTTAGAAATATTCTGTGCTTTTGCTTCTCATGGGTCTGACCCAAAGACCCTCATGCTGAATCCACACTTACATTATTTCTGTGGTTCGTTGATGTTATAATCTTATTTACATATAGAGCTATGAATACAATTTCTAAAAAAACAAAACCCATACAGTATGTGTCAGTAATGACATTTCCAGTTGTGGAATTATGTCACTGATGTAATATTTGAACTAACTGACTGTGAGACAGAGTTGCTGTCTGAAACAAAACAACTGCAAAAATGTGAATATTAATTGTTAGAATTATAAAACCCACCCTCTCCATCCAAACAGTTTCTTTTCATAATATCCGTAATATCTGTCTGACTTCAATAAACTTTTGTTGTTCGTTGACGTTGAGCAAGCAGTTGTGTCCTTGGAGATACAAAGCTGCAGTCAAAAGAGCTTTGAATTTAATTTCTGGGAAGAGTTGTTATGTAATTTGGATTGCAACACAGAAGTCGGCCAACATTTCAAGCTGCTAATTAATAATTAACCATAACAATAAAAAGGCAGTAGAGCAACCTGACACAAATGCTAGAGGCAGTGTGGGAGTCCAGAAGACTGCCATCATCTTTTGTCAGAGTGCTTTGTGGTCCCTCTCCTGACTATCCTTGGTATGTTTGAAGCATATTCTGCTCCTCTTACTACGAATATCATTGTTGATAATAATTGTATTAACAGAAAAATGTCCATATTATGCAATTAGGCAATAAAACGTAATCTCACTTAACCCAACATAACTTTTTGTTAAAGCTTTCCCCCCCGAGCTCATGGCTTGTGTTGATGGCATTGCCATGGAGATGCATATATCATCTGGTGTTTTTGTTCACTTGTCAAGGTTCTTTCACCCTCAAAATGTGCATATACAATTACAAATAAAATACCAATGAGAACACAGCCCCTATGAAAAATGATCCATCGCAAAAAGTGTCACTGTTTTGTTCTGCCAGTCACAAACCTGACCCTAACCCTCACCAGCCCCGAAAATAATTCACAGATAAGAACGCCAGTGTTATGTTCATTATGCTGTACAGCTCTGAATACTGAGTGAGTAGCTCAGAAAAGAGCAGTTTCTTTGGAAAACTGAAGAACATACATGGCTGAAGGCAAGATCTTGTGCCTGATATGGTACTGTATAAATGAGGCTAGGGCCATTGAGGCACTTACTATGGGACCGATGTATTACTTCTGTAATTAGTAATGACACTGTACATGTAAGCCAGATTTCGATTAAATGTATGACGAAGACCATACACTGACAGAAGCATGTCAATACATTTGGGGCAGACATTTTATCTTAGTCAGAGTTACACGTTATATTACATTTGATTAAGAAAATGAGAATACATCTGGGCTACAGATCACACATTTTGTCTACGTTGATATGACATGAAATGTCAAAAAAGGGTAGTTTTTAGTCACCTGTCCATCACTGATAATTTAGTCAGAATTTAGTTCAGACTGAAACATCTGAGCAACTCCATAAAAATGATTTTGCACAGAGGTTCATGGTTCCCTGAGGATGAACGCCACTGATTCTATTGTTTCTCTGATGTTTCCTCCAGCACCAACACCATGTCAAAATGTGATATGCCTACTCAATACCTACTCGATTGAACTTTTGTACAGTCATGGTTCCCCGAGGATGAAACCAACTGGCTCTGGTGATCCCCCGTCTCCTTTTGTTCTGCCACAAGGAGGTTGGCAATTTTGTTTTTTAGTGAAATGTCTCAAAAAACTCTGTCCCCTTCAGGATGAGCTGTAAGTGCCAACACCAGGTCAAAATTTTCACCTGTCCAGTATTTTGGTTTATGACAGTAAAACATAATACTAAAGACATATGAGCCTCAGCTGCTCTCGAAACTTAGTGCTAATTAGCAGATGTTACCATGCTAACACACATCACTAAGATGATAAACATGATGGATATTACCTGCCGAACAACAGCATGTTGGCACTGCCATTGTCCTTGTGCCTAATTACAGCCTCACAGAGCCTCAAGCATGGCTGTAAATGCCTAGTCTTGTTTTATATGGAGTCAGTTCAGAGACTTGAAAAATTTATGGAGTAAACACATCCGCAACATATCTTGGAGTTTTAAACAATAGCTGCAATATCCTGTGGTACTATCATGGCACCAAAGCATAGCTGCAGTGGTTCATATTACGGAGCTGAAAGCAGTTTAACTCTTCGCGCAACTGATGTAACTCTCTACCTGACCTTGAATCTATTATTTAACAGAATCTCACCCCCCTTCATTATTGAGAATAATGAAAGCGTTGTGCAAAAACAGAGCGCATCGACTGTTCGTGTTCATGTAATTCCCCTTTGGATGGAGGCTGGCCAACAGACACAGAAAATCTGCCTCACTGATTTGCACAAGACGAGATCTAAGAAGGCTTTCCCTTTTGAGGGAGCATGTGTTTAATCGATGCCCTACATAACTGCACCCCTCACCTTTTCTGTCATTTTACAGGACAGGCTTACCTGGAAGGCCCTGCTTAACAGTGAAAGGCGCACACAATCCTATTTGAAGCCTGCTCTGTGGATTCAGCCACTTTTTAAATTCAAATCACTCACA
>OMLP01027831.1:11953-31706 GCA_900302685.1 Spondyliosoma cantharus | reverse complement strand
CCTTTATATATTACTTAAATCTCCATAGTAACTGTCTCTACAAGTAAGAGGGTACATGAAACCCAAATCCATGCTGGAACAATGTAGTATAATTCTCTTATGAAAGGCCATTTTGAATATATACATCAATCAGTTTGTTATAATCTTTTTCTTACAGGAGGTCCCTTTGGTCCGGGGAAACCATTGGCTCCCTGAGGTCCGGGCAATCCCTGTTAAGACAACAATATATGATATAATAAGAACATATAAGAATGCTCAGTAAACCATCCAGTGTCTTATAAAACCTAAAGAATGTAAACTCTAACCCTGCAGGACATGTTTTCCTGTAATGAGAATCAAGCACTCACCCTCTCTCCAGGAGGACCAGAAGGGCCGTCGCTTCCAGAAGTTCCCTAAAAAAAGGAAATAAAAAGGTGAAGTTTTGGATCACAAACTATTGTTCCTGAATATGTTTTACTTCTTGAGATGAGAAGCTTCAATTTAGTTTGAACCAGGTCAACTTGAGACAAAGATTTCAAGAAATATTCAAATGCATCAAAGGAAGCAGATTGCAGCCAGTGTTTTAGGTGAAATGGTAAAGAATAGGGATAGTCTGCTGAAATATCAAAATTACTTTGCTCCGTCTTTACTGAAAACTTTTGGCTGTCAAATTCAAAACATGAGATTAAGTTACGAAGAAAAATATCTAAATATCCAGCTTTGAAGTTTTTATTCAATCAACATGAATAATTAGTAATGATGATGATGTCAAGAGACAAAACGAGATAATCAACAACGATAATCATCAAAATCATCATAATGGCACTTGTGAAGCACTTACATGGACAGTTTTTTATTTTGCTCTGAATAAATTCACTTCATAGACAAACCTTTGCTCCTGGTTTCCCAGTCGCGCCCCTCGGTCCTCTCTGTCCTCTGGGGCCCTGATGGACACAAACAGTCAGCACAATTAGAAACAAGTCCCCATCAGTCAAAACTCTTTAATACCATGCACAGAGAAAAAGAAACAGTTTTTGTCCCTCTGCACTCAACATCTTGAGTGGAAGAAAGAGCAAAGACTGTCATCCTCTGAGCAGAACAGCTTTTATAAACTGACTTAAAGAATGAATGAATAAAAGTGAAATGGTACCGTTGGTCCTCTTTGTCCTCTTGGTCCTGATTTGCCACCAAGACCCTGAAAAACAAACATAAAACAATTAGAAACTCTGATAGACAAAGTGAACTGTACATTCCTGACTATATATCTTAATCTAGCAGATCCATGAGTAGCCTCTCTGTGTAGAGATAATTATACAGCTTCATTATTGACACAGAACAACTCACTTTACTACGACTCTGATCATTAACCATCTGTAGTCACGTGGAACTGAATAGTCGGACTTTAGAAAGAAAATACTCCACAGAGCCGTCGACTTACCCTTGTTCCTTTCTCGCCGTTTGAGCCAGGGAATCCTGGGAAGCCAAGTGATCCCTAAATAAACAAATCAACATTTAAAAATTGGTACTGTTTCACACAATAACAACACCTGGTGACAACGAGTGTGAACGAAATCCTGGATGAAGCAATGAGTCAGTTTGGATTATCGATGTGTGTTTTCTCTTACCTTGGGTCCTTGTCTTCCAGGATATCCAGGAAGTCCTGGTACACCAAGTTTACCCTGAAATCACAGGATCACATCATTAGTCATTATCCTTTAACTTGAATGGGTCGCAACATCTATAATTTATATATCATTATACTAAGGGTACATGAAAAAAAGAAAAAGTATGGCAACATAGCTGACAGAAACTCAAATGTTTAGTCCCCTCAAATGTGTGGAAGGGAAATGAATGACAACATACTTGGACTATAATTACAAATTAGTATAAATTCCATGTTTTGATGTCATGTTCCACTCAAGTGCACATACATGTACAACCACAAGAGGGCAGCATGATGATATTTCCCTCCTAATGTTTTGCCAAAGAGAAGGTGTCTTCAGCTACTTCTTAGAAAATGTGAAATATCATTGTACATTTGTGGGAAATATTTAGATTTGCAAATACATTTTTTTAATTCCAGTTTCACTTCGATGAATAATACATGAGGCAGGAAATGATGCTAGAATATCAGTGACACATCTCATGTTACTAAGAGCCAATCATGACGTACCTTCTCTCCAACTAGACCAAGTGGTCCGAGCTCACCAGGGGGTCCGACGCGACCCTTTGGCCCCTCTGGACCATCCTCTCCCCTGGGTCCTGGCACTCCAAGCTCGCCCTGTAAGCATCAGACAAAACATAACCATCAACACAAACCAATGCAATAATTCAATCAATCCACTGCTTCATTAATCCATTAATCACTCTGTCAATGAGCTGATCTTACCCTCTCTCCCTTGAGACCAAAATCTCCCTTAATTCCAGGGAAACCATCTTCTCCCTAGAAACACAAACACATACAGTTAATATTCAACAAGACACTTTTCACCTTGTTTTTGTGAGTTGTTATTGTGACTGAACTAAAAATGTGCATATCATTACTTTGCAACTGTGATTGATGAGTAAGTGATGATTATTTGGAAGTATTAAGCTGTGATGAATCACTTACCTTCTCTCCCTTGTGGCCCTTCAGTCCACGGATTCCTTGACCTCCCTGAAATCAAGCATTACATAATTAATTAAATGTCGAGGAACGTTTCAGACTTGTGTTGGTTCAGTTTATTTGCGATGCAAAAACACCCGAGTGGAAAAGAGAATTTAGACTTTGCAAAATGGCCTCCCAATCAACTGAACTGACCTTGATGCCACGAGGGCCAGGATAGCCGATAGCTCCCTGGGGGCCGTTGGGACCCTGGAGAAAGTCAAAGAAAGAGGGACGAACTTACAACGCAATAAATACTTTAGAGTAAACATGTAACAAAAAATGGCCATTTTAATCAAAATCTTTCAGATGTTTTATGTTTCTCCTGTTATGAGCCATATTTAATAGGTGAATTAAGTTTGTTAGATGGAAGGGGTGCAGTGTGATGGGATTATCTATGCTCGACACTCACATGGTTTCCTTTGGTGCCAGCAGGCCCCTCCTTTCCTGGGTGACCCTGAGAAGGGAAGACAGAGAGTTCAAGCCTCAGGAAAGACATCCAGTGTTGATGGATTCAACTTAATTCAGTGTTCATGACATAAACAAAGAAAAAAAAACAAAGAGCCAAACGTACAGGAGGGCCATCAGCTCCGGGCATTCCTGGCAGACCTGGTTTTCCTGTGGGACCCTGTTGGAGAAGACAAGATGGCCACGAGTGAGTCTAGTCCTCCAGGCCAAAAAATGTGCAGCTACCAAGCTGGTAAGAATTCACTTAGACGAACACATGGATGAACTATGAGCGAGACTAAAAAGCCAGCATCCTTTACTTAAGAACACGTCATAGTATCGCACCTAAATATTGCACGATTACCTGTGTGTTGTGTTCCCATCACAGCTGATCAGAGAAAATAGACACCTGTGACTACTGCAGGGTCAATTTACATGGGCGTGAATACAAATTGCACACATTCATATTGATGACAAAGGCCAGATGTTTGTGTGTCCCCTGTTTGGAATCTCTGACTCTGACTGTAGCTTCATGTTTGAGGGGGGTATCAGTCTTCTCATGTAAATATTGGCAAGAAAGCAAATAAGTGTTTCACAAAATGACTCATGTGACTTTCTCATGTACCAGAAAGTGCAGATAAATATCACAATGTAACAAGTCTAGTCTCCCTGCTTCTTTAATCGCAAAAAAGTCTCCTATCGTACCGGTTTTTACTCTCTTCTAATATCCATCACTGTATAATGTGTCA
The DNA here is from genome assembly GCA_900302685.1 of Spondyliosoma cantharus. Lineage (NCBI taxonomy): Eukaryota > Metazoa > Chordata > Actinopteri > Spariformes > Sparidae > Spondyliosoma > Spondyliosoma cantharus. The sequence goes on along the minus strand of OMLP01027831.1, from coordinate 27,887 downwards.
CTCCAACATCAGTTTTTATACAGGAAATACATTAAATTGAGGATAAACAACAAGTTAACTTCCTGTAACCTGAGGCACTTTCATGCAGAGTAACTAAATATATTTTTGGTTTCTTACTTTCTCTCCTGGGGGTCCGAGGGCTCCCTGAGGTCCTGGCATTCCCTGCAAAACAACAAAAAGTGCTCAATATATTGAATGAATACAAACTCTCTATATTACTGTTTCCTTTAATTTTTGTGTGCATGTGAATGCATGGATATGCTTTTCAGCACAGTTACTTTGTGAAAGAAGTTAAAATCGTAGTATGTATCTGTGACAGTGGCCAGCTGTCCTCTATCTCACCTGAGTTCCTGGGGTTCCCTGCTGACCTGGAGGTCCTGGCTCACCTTGGGGACCCTGGGTGACAGAAATATCAGATGATGATGTGATGAGAAAGTGAAGGACAGATGAGGAATTACGGGTCATATCTTACTATTACTTAGTAGAAACATTTTGTGTTACAATAACAGGTATTGATACGTATTATCTACTGAGAGTACAAGGTTACATAAAACATGGTGGATAATTTATAATGACACTGACCAAGTTTCCCTTGGGACCATGGGGCCCGTCATTTCCACGTACACCCTGAGAAAAAGAGAGATTAAACAGAGAAAATCATTAAGAATTGATAAAACTTCAAAACAATTACGATTGTAGACACTGAAACCAGCTCACTACTTATGTGATGTTAGTGTGTGTCTTTAGATTCAGAGGAATCAGCAGGCACGCCTCATTTCTGCTTGAAGCTGGCAGTTCGAGGCTACATGAGCCACTACACACCTGAATCTCTGACTGATCAAGCTGCATTACAGGTAATGTAGGTGACATGTTTGGACAAGGAGGTTCTGCTGCATCTCTTTGGATCCTTTCAAAATAAATGTCCACTATGAGTCAGACAATGGTAAAGGAATGCAATGCTACATCGGTGGAGTACAGAGCAGAGCTCAACAACTTTTGATCAAAGTTTGAGCCTCGAATGGAAACATGGGACTTGGATGCCGTGTGTGTTATTATTGTTTCGAGATGGCTGTGGGAACATTACATGTTCATTTTTAGATTACTGGATATTTCCGTCTCTATATCAGGTCACAGCGTGTTGTTTCAGTTGGTGCTGTGGGTGTTGAGTGGTCACAGAGAGAGAAAACAATGCAGCTATAATAACAGCAGCACAGTGTGGTTTGAAATAGTTTTTTACTCACGGGAGGTCCAGGGATTCCAGGAGGACCTTTGGGTCCGAGCAAACCACGAGGTCCCTAGAAACACACAGACACACACACGCAAGACAAAGTCAGTCAGTAATCAAAGTCATGATTGACAGAGTCAAACAGTCCTACAATCTGATCTCTATAATAATGAAAGTTAATGGTAGGTCAAAGGTCAACAACAGCTGTGGCTGCACCATCAGCATCAGGACACACTGACAAATGAATACATAAAAGTATGTAGACAGACAAAATGTGGGTAAATGGTGAACCATTTATTTCAAAGATAATTTTTGTTTAAGGATGGTAATTTATTATACATTATATTGATATCTATGGAATTGCAAATTATTATAAAAGTTTGTAAATATACCTGAAACCCTTTCTTTAAAAATTTAAATAAATGAAAATAATAAAAACAACAATAATAATAAAGAAAATATTATTTCTAACTGCTGTGCACTACGCACATAAAGGGTTAAAATATCAGGAGGAAAATAACCTTTATGCAACCATTATTAAACAGTATATAATTGGATCCAACATAATTAGATAAACCTAAATTTGTACAGAAAAAAGAAGATGATTTAATGTAATTGACAATTTACAGATTCAAAAACTGATGATCATAGACTGGTAAAGCTTTCGTATTGGATTGCTTTAGATTTTACAAATGTGCCTAATAAAGTGGCCACTGAATATAAAACATATTTTCCCTGTAAAGACATGAAAGAAGAAAGAAAAGTAGTACATCATCTAATTGTATTACTTCTGTAACATTTTCAATGTGCACACACACACATGTATACACCTGTGATCCTGACAGCACTTGCTGCTTCTTCTAACTCTGTATTAGTGCTGAGGTTAGAAACAACAGGTGTAACAGAATGGATACAGAAAGACGTATTTTGGGATGCTGTTTATAACAGACACAGAGGTGCACAAGTAACACACAAATGTGAGGGATTTATAAACACTGTTTCGTCACGGAAACACTCACTGGTTCACCTGGGAGACCCCTGGGTCCAACGTCTCCATCGTCTCCCTAAAAACACACACAGAAACAAAATGCCAATGAAAGAAAGATTCTGATTAGGAACAGGTACAGAGTCACACAGAGACAAATGTTTTGAGTAGTGCTGTCTCATATCATCATACCCTCTCTCCGTCCTCTCCTTGAGGTCCTGGTGGTCCCATCGCTCCACCGTCACCCTGGAAGAGATAAAGAGTGGAGGAGTGAGGATTCAGAAAGATTCTTTAACTTGCCACTACTACCAAAAATGATAATACTGTGTGAAGTGTGTGTGGCATTTTGATTGAGACTTTTGACTCACCCTGTGTCCTTTGTCACCGGGCAAACCAGGAAGTCCATCGAAGCCACGGTCACCCTGAGAGAGACACACGGACAGGTTTGATTACTCTACCAAGTCAACGCTCACTTGTCAAGTGTCTTTCACTGATGAGAAAAATGAAGCTGACTGGATGCAACATAGATAATAAAGTAGTAATCGCTAGTCAACAACACAAGAAGTGTCCAGTGTGGTTTGTTTCTTAGGTAACAAACGAGCGTTAGCCAAATCTTATTTAATTATGAGTCTCTTTTCTTCAGAAAGAATCTCATTTTATCAAGGTGAAGGGTATTATTCATTTTTTTGAACCACCTTCTACTTCTAGATGATCAAAATAAAAAAAAAATTAAGCTGCAATCAGACCACCACTACGTCCAATAATCCCTCTATCCTGGGACAGAGAGCAAAACTGTGGAGGAGATTAACTTCTAAAATGCCAGTCATGTGACAAAGTCATCCGCAAGCAGTGAGGTTTTATTTAGATATTGTTCATAAATGAATGACACCAGAGAGAGGTTACCTTAGTTCCAGTTTCTCCTGGCATTCCTCTGGCACCATCAGCTCCAGCACGGCCCTGTTAGGAGACAAGCAGAGGAGGAACATCTTTAAAATGCTGCCGTATAGGAGACAACAGTTGTATAACTTACCGATGTTTTGTTTCTGACTGGGCGTGCTCGACTAAGATAGAATTAGACAGGAGTATAGGAAAGCTCCAGGTATCGATATAGAAGATTAGATGTTATTGATTGAATCTACAGCTTTTACTGGGAGCAGCCCCTGAGCCTCTTAGAGAAACTACAGTAATGTCGTGCCTGTGAACTTTTGGTTGAACAAACAACAAAAAACTTAATGAAAAAAGGAATTAGAAAAGGTAGGCTGGACATTTTTTATACTCACTCTTCTTCCTGCTTTGCCTGGAGGTCCCATCACACCCTGGGGTCCCCTTGTGCCCTGAAAATTAATTTGATCTCTGTGAGAGAATGTTTTCATACATCTGAGCTAAGTTTACTATATGTTCAATACTAATATACACAATGCTGCACTGTAAAAGGCAAAGTTAATTTCAACATGTGAGATAAACTCAGGCTTGGCCCAGTGTTTTCACCTGAGGTCCGGGGTCTCCACTCTCTCCCTTCAGACCAGAACTTCCTGGATTTCCCTGAAACCGACATCATAATAATCATCATCATCACCACCAGATCAGCTTGATTGTGAAACTGACTCTTGATATGAACAGGTAAGGGTCAAAACGACAGATGACATACCAGGGGTCCAGGGCGTCCAGTGTATCCCATTGGTCCAGGAGGTCCTTTCAGAGCCATCTAGAGACAACAGCATCTCAAAGTCAATGATGATGGAGGCATAGGGTTACTTATGTTGGATGAAAATGTTGGATATGTACCAAAAAAAAGAAAATTTTCTTGAAATCTCCCTGGACTAATTTCAGGGAGGAGAAATGGTCTTTCTTAGCATCAATAGCAAAGAAAGACTAATGTCAAACGTGCACGGACACAAAGTTCTTGGTCGATGACAATCTCAGTCAATGGTGAAGCATCAACACTTGATACATTCCTCGAGGTAAACCAACCACAGAGTGGAAATGTGAAGTAAAAGTGATCACTGACCCGGGCCTGAGACAAGATGGCTGCCACCTGGGCTTCCTGTGCAGAAACGACGGGACCCTTATCTCCTCCACTCTGACCGAAACGGAACTGCAAAAAGAAAAGAAACAATTTAAACCTTGTGACTTCAGACTGTGCCAAATAACCTACAGGCTTTATAGACTGTAGCTGTGATAAGCAAGGAACCTCCAACTATTAAGTCTGTGAGTGGCCAATATACAAATATTTAAAGAAAAGCCAACATTAAGCTAATAACTTTTCTGTGTACTGAACCTACAGCATTGTACAGAATATTAATCAAGGGTCTGTGTGACATCTTAAAGCATTGCTCATATTTGAAGCCATTCAGATAGTATTAACTTCTAATAAAGCATCCAAAGTTCAGGGTGTCTCACAGGCAGCATGACTGAGGTTCCAGGAGGTCCAGGGACTCCGTCAGCTCCGGGCAGACCAGCTTTACCAGGAGGGCCCTGCAGGATGGAGAGAGGGACAGGTGAGCTGACAGGTTCAAGGATAGAGTGAAGGTGAAATACACTTCTTTTGCAAAGTCCATCAGCAATGACAAATAATGTGTCTTAATCAGATCAAGTGAATCACTCACCCTCTCGCCAGGGTCACCGACAGAGCCAGGAGGTCCAGAAGAGCCAGGGGGGCCAGTAGGACCCTGAAAGTAGCGTAAGGGAGGAGGACTTAAATATTCTGAGGACAGACTCAGTGAGTTGGTCAGGTGCAGCTTGATCACGGTGATGCATAGGAATATCCGAAATATAGTGTTCAAGAACTCTCTTTAATTGTAGAAGTGCACGAGCTAAGATTCTACCTAATATTGGCAACAAGCAAATTCCACTATCAAAAATAAACCAAAAAACAATTAATGGCTGAGAAACAAAAGGCACTAATCTAGAAGAGCAAAATAAAGGAGAATTATTAAAATATTTAGAGGTAAGTTAAATGTCTTTCGTAAAGAAATCAAGGGAATAACTATGATTTACTCACAGCGGGTCCCTCAGGTCCAGGAGGTCCTTCAATCAGCATACCCTGCAAAAGTTCAAATCAAGTTATATTTCTGTTATAATGATCTGATCTGATGTGACAAAGCTATGTTGGAGTAATCTGGATGCAGTACATGACTGATATTATATTGCCTTAGAGTTAAAAAAAACAAGATTGTGTGACTGAAAGGTTGCTGGTCCAAATCCTCAGAGCTTCTGGGAAATGTGACCGGGGGTTACTTTCCCTATTGGTCACAGAAGGAGCCATTTTAAATACACCTGCTCAGGTAAAGCTTCTCAAAGACAATCAGTAACTCACAGGCTCCAAAACAGCAGGATCTCCTTTCTCTCCTTTCTGGCCTCTGACGGCAGCCTGAGGAAAACACACATGTAGCCAACAATACAGCATAGTCAGTATAGAGGTACTCACACACACGCACACACACACACACACACACTCATATAATGCATACGGCAGACAAAGGTGTTTTGGCTGCATGCATTCAGACAACAGGTGGACGCAAACTCACATAAAGACACCCTCGTTAGTTTATCTCCAACACTGCTCTGCCAGTGTAGGAAACAGAATGATAAAACGTGCTCGTGATAATGGCGTAAAGGTTTCGTCCAAATACCGATGATTCACAGGTCCTCCAAACTGTCAGTCCATTACTCGCAGAGGTTTTCGCATTGATACAGAGAATTATCAGGGCTTAGCAGCTCTAAATGAAGCCAGACACTGAGATAAATGGCATTCAAGAAAACAAGATGCAGCATTCGGTTACTGCTGCACTTCCTAATGCCTCTTTATGCAGTGTATGTGATAGTTCAAGTTATCATTTATGTTTATTAGGATCCCCGATAGCTTATACCACGGTAACAGCTCATCTTCCTGGGGTCCTGAGATGGTTACTATACACTGTATAGAGTAAAACCGATTTCAACCAACTAGTTCTTGGTCCTTAAAGTATTTGAAATGCATTCAAATACTGGTTTCTCTGTGATTGATTGAGTTTGCCTGGTATAAAACTTAATCCGTGAATAGGCCTAACTTGCATGGTGGCCATTTTTAATTTAGTTATATCACACTTTTTATAATCTAGTGGAGTAAAAAGTAGATGTTGCCGCTTTAAGTACTTGAGTAAGTTGTTCTAAGTTATCACTTGTTATTCCACATTTTGACACTGAGATTTTTATTTTTACTGCAAATGTTTATCGGTTAAAAACTAAATACAAAAAAAGGAGGTCTCTCCATAATGTATTTTAAGAGATGGCAAACTCAAACAAGTCATGTGAGAGGACACTGAATACAATTTCCCAAAGACTAGTTTTCAGAGTTGGTTGAAACTGATTTTTTATTTATTTGTTTTTGCCCTTGAAGCAAAATTACTTACGCCTCCCTCGTCTGTCACAGCAGACAGAGCGGGGCCCATGTTGGCATCGCCCTCTCCAGTCTCCAGTAATGGCTCATTGTAGTCCCTGTAGGAATAGTCGTATTCCTTCAGGCCCACGTCCCCAGTCACATACTCCTCGGTGAAGGCCTCCTCGCCCACACCGCCTGCCTTGGTGGCATCTACCTCCTCTCCTCCCAATGCTGGCTCCACCTGGGGCTGGGTTTGGTTTATCAGAGGCGCAACAGGATAGATAGAGGGGCACGGAAGGATGAAAAAAGATTCAAGAGGAGGAAGGGACAGTGAAAAGAGTAGGGTGTGATGGGAAAATGTTAGTAAAGAAAAGAGAAATATAGAATGAAACAACAGGGGGAGTAGAAGAGGGAGGCATATATAGAAAGAAGTGAGTCTTACCTCTTGCAAATAAACAGTGACATACGCACAGAAAACAAAAGACATCAGGCAGATTGTGGGAACGCTATCAGTTCTTCATGCTGTACCTTCAGTCTGATTAGCAGGTTTATCCTGCAACCTAAAATCTTCTGTTAATCACCAGTTCTTGAGCTAATAATAGTATGTTTCCACCAAAGCATATCCTCATCAGCCTGTGTGTGTTGACCAGTAACCAAATGATTTCTCCAAAATCTGAAGGTCATGCCTACATGTTCCCTGAACACACAGAACTGATATGAAGCACTTTGTGAAAACAAGCTGCTGCTATGTGTGATGCTACGCAAAGCGAAATCTATGTTATTTTCTATTTTACTTACCATGGGTGTCAAACATGAATATGAATCCACTGGAATTATGCTATACTGTTATTTCATATCAAAAAGCAATCACTGAAAAGGTGAAAACATCTGAAGAAGTATAACAGGAAATTATGAATTATGTGTATCGGTTTCTAAAACATGTCATACAGAACTGACAGATTTCTTTTCAAAAACATCCTTAGCTTCAAAACTGTAAAACAACAAGTCATCAAAAGCAGCTAATATAGGTTAAAAAGTAATTATGACAATATGGATTATTGCCAAAATAAGTGAACTGTGAGAAACAGATCAGAACTGTGAGAAACCTGTTCTCAGCTTCTGATAGTTTAGAGCTGCACGTTAAGCCACAGCAACTACTGTATTCTTCAGTTCAGTTAGATTTTTCTCTCAAAAAAGAATGCATTATATTCATCTCTCTTTGGTTAAAACTGCATATCAGATATTCCCATGCGGATCCCTTTTTCACAAGATTTTTTGCTCTGATGTCAAGATCAAAACCTGATCCACCAGGGATCCTGAGATGAGAACAAAACAGGAATCTTGTTGTTAGGGGAAAGAGGGAGCCACATAAAAATGTTTGATGATACAAGTAAATGAATGTGGTGCATTCTCTTTTGAAAAGCATTCTTGTCGTCATGTCACATGGCATCGGTGCCAACAAAACACTGATGGTTGGTTAGGAAAGTGTAAAGAGAGACACAGAACTACGTCTGCTTGGTTAAACTACAGAAACTACGACTGGGCTCACCACCACACAGGTATTACACCGTCTTCTTCCTTTGGTGATGGAAGTGTCTCGTGTTAAGGTGATGATTTATTCTAGTTCTTGTCACCTTGTGCTATTTAGTAACTTCTGAGTTTAATTTAAATGTGTTTTCTTTATGTAGTTTATCTGTTCTGTTGGTCCTCCTTGAATCGGTGTCACTGATTGGTGTGTAGTTTTCTTTTTACCTGTGCAGCGCTCTCTTCGTGTCCAGTCACCTCACCGTCTGGCAGTGCGACCGTCTCCTCATAAAAATAATCAGTCTCTGTAGGGGTGTGGCCAGCCTCGGAATATTCAGTGTCTACATCCTGATTGGTCAAGTTGACAGGAATTGGGGAGCAGGGAGGAGGTAAGCAGATTTGATTGGAAGAGCTTGGTTAGTTCAAAGTCTGCTTGTAAGTGATAATGAGTTAAAGAAGAAAATAGAACATAACATCATAAAACTGTGGTTGCAAAAGGCGAAGCCATTTTTCATTGGCAGCCCACATTTTTAAAGTTGTAAAGACCAATTTTAAAAAAGAAATTTCAGGTAGTTTCAGAATCTCAATGACTATAAATGTTGCAGTATGCAAGATTTAGGGAGTCATTGAGACGACTTTGCTGAGATTTCTTTTTATTGTATTGTCGAACAATTTCTAAAGCTTTTTAAAGCTCACAAAGCCAAGATTCATGAAAGGGTGAAGTCTGCTCTTATTTGAAGTGGGACTGAGAGCCTCTATCCATCCCGTAAGATGAAAACATCATAACGTGATGCTTTGGGATGTCTAGTTTCACCCAAGACCAGAAAACAGAGAGACAACCCCAATCAACAGCCTCACAGAACATAATGCAGTAACTTCAAGTCATGAATTTCCCAAAACCCCTTAATGAACATGGACCTCAAAATGTCTCCACGTTGAAGTACGTCAGCTTCAAAGAAGACTACACTTTGAATTAAATTTAACGTCTAATGAAGGCACACTTGAAGCTAGCTTTTGTAGTATCTGTGAGGCTGCATTATTCATATTTGATACAAAATATATCCAGAGACAGTGAGACAGATGTCAGAGAGAAAACACAGGTACTTCAAAAAAACAAACAAAAAAAACACAGAAAGTGAACGACAGAGTGACAGGGGAGTTCTGTTGTGGTGCTTGTGTATAGAATGTGATAGTATTTGTGTTTTCTCAGGTTTAGTTTTTTATGCCACAGCAGTCCATGCTCATTCATTTGACCAGTACATAAATGGTTTCCCCCGAAAAGAAAGAGACGAAGTGCTGGATTGTAATTCAGGTTCTGAGATCCAGTTTCAGCAGCTTGAAGGTAGGAGTATGAAGTGAAGTAAAGAACAATGAAACTTTACAATTAGCCATGCTTCAGTGTGCACCGCTGTATCATATCATATGGAGAAGTCGGGTAATCACGAAAATCATATGATATATAATCAGAGGCGAAGGCGCATAGCTTGGTATGAACCAACTTCCATTCTGAAGACCAGAATGTCCACCATCGAGGATTCGCCTCAAAATGTGTACTACTTCTCATTTATTGAAAGATCAAACTGTTCATAAATGAGACCAACAAAGGTGGTTGAAAATTAAAAACATTAGCAGTATATATGTATCACACAAATTGTGTTGCAGACCCTGGATGGTGGAACGATCTGGCAACCAGGTGGGACAGATGGAACATACCACTCTGGCCATTCCAACCCAAACATGGGTCCTGCTGTTGTACCTGTTGATAACCGTTGGTAATTTTCTTCGCTGGGACCGCAGTTCCACTCAGCGCAGTCTTGCCAAAGGGTGGGAAAGGTTTGTGCAGGGATTTGACATTAGAGTCCACCACCATCTTGGATTTCGTGGGTCTGGGTGGAGTGGGCCGGACAGGGGCAGATGTTGCAGCGACTTTCTTGGGGACGGAAACCTTTTCGACCACGTTCTTCACTACTTTGCTCACCGTTGATTTGACCAGAGGGACTTTTGTGACCACAGTTTTAACTTTGGTTACCTCTTTGACCTCTGCCTTTACTTGAGCTTTTTCTGCAGAAGCTTTGGTGGCCACAACCTTCGCCTGTTTTGTAGGTTCAGGCTTTGATGCTTTTGTGGATTTAGGTGCCTTGGTAGCTTCTACCTTGACAGCTGATTTAGCAGCACTGACCACAGTCTTTTCTACTTTAACAACTTTCTCAGTCTTTGTTTTTGTAGTGGTTTCAATTTTTGCCTGATTTGCAGCACCGTTATTAATGACTTTCTTTTCTACCACAGTAGTAACTTTGCCATTGCCATTAGCCTTAGCCTCACCATTGACTTTATTCTCAGCTTTGCCATTAACTTTGACTTTAACCTCTTTAACTTCAATGGTAGTTTTGCCATTTCCACTGGCTTTCTTCTCTGCTGCAGCTTTGCCATTGCCGTTTCCATTAGTCTTAGACGCAACAGTGGCTTTTCCATTTCCGTTGGCTTTCTTTTCTGCTGAGGCTTTTCCATTTCCATTGACTTTCTTCTCAGCTACAACCTTACCATTGCCATTACCATTCACTTTGGCCTGAGCTGTAGGCTTGGCATCAGCTGTAGCTTTGCCATTGCCATTCGTTTTTGCTGCAGCGGCTTTTCCGTTTCCATTGTTGTTGGCTTTAGCCGCACCATTTGCTTTCTTCTCTGCAGCTGGTTTTCCGTTGCCATTCTTAGCTGGAGCAGGTGTGGGCTTAGATTTAGCTGCTGCTGTTGGTTTGATCTTAGACAAGAGAATCTCTACTGCAGTGGGCTTGGCTTTTGATGGCTTGACTGGGGAAGTCTTTGGTGCTTTGGTAGGCATAGGTGCTTTGACTACAAGTTTGTATTGTCCAGACTTGGCCGGCTTAGGTGGAGTGGGTTTCGCTTTGACAGGGGCGGACTTAGTGGGGGCAGCTTTTCCATTGACCGCCTTCTTCTAATGTCCAAGATTATTGTTTGGTTGAGATGTTTTGTTTAGTATGTAAAAGTGCATATTGACAAAGGCAGGGAGAGAGAGTGGGGGAAGACAACAATATATGGAAGGGTTGGGAGGGGGATGAAAAGCACAAACAAGGGATGGACAGAAGGAGAGAGAAAGACAAGAGTGGATGTTTTGAGAAACAATGACATAAAGATGGCCAAGGCTTGGATGATTTACTGAGACTGTACAGGCATTACTGGATACAGCAGAGGACTAATACAAGTGTTAATACAGTAGCAAAAATTCAACAGAAGAAGTACTAGTAATTAAACAATTTCAAAATCCACATTTTGAGCAATTTCACGTCATATTATCAATTTTATTTTTTGCTGATCTCTCCAGTAATGCCATTCCCAATATTAATTGACAAAGCAGCATCTTTGTGCTAATGATTTGGAGCCTGTGGTTTGGCAGAGGCACTGAGGGTGTGACTGGTCAGGTAAAGCTGGTGCTGAACAAACACACACACACACAACATACACACACACACACACAACACACACGCACACACATACACACAGTGTATAATGCATTAAGTCCAACTGCAAGACAGGGAAGGTTATTGCTGTTTAGACATGCAAAAGAAGGAGCACGGATGCTAGGCTAGCATGCAAATGCACATTAGTCACATAAAACCCCAAAATGAAACAATAATACATGATTAATTCTTACTTCTCATGCTATTATAATGAACATACATACATGCAAATTAACATTGAAAAATTGACAAACACTTCACCCAAATAACATGTGCGAAGGAAAATCAAGCCATCGTAGTGAATATGAAGTCCTCACGTATGCGACACAGAACACAAACAGACTTAGAGGAGACAGACTGTGGCATACATGTATGTCATGTATGCCATACAAAGGTCATATGTACAACCATGAATGTGTATACCAAGACAAACACATGTGCATTGATATTCCAATGTTAACTGGAAAATGGGTATGTGAACTGTTGATGCAGTAGTACAGTAGGTGCATGCGGTGACATCCTCCATGACAATTAATACAATCATGCAAGTAACAAGACAATAGAGACACATGCCCTGGTCAAATAGTGTTGCAAATCTGTCTGCTGTTTTTTCTTGTGATTATCTGTGAAACCAAATTAGGAGTGTTTACTATAAAAGACTGCAGTGCAATGAGGTCCAGAAAATTAAAAACAATCACAGAAGAGCATTTGAAAGTCCATTTAATGGTTTTATTCTCCGATTAGCAACTTAACACAAATCTCACCTCATCTATAATGTCTGCAACATAAATGAAAACAAAAACCTAATTTACTAAGACTGTTTGACCAGGATCAGTTTAGAAAAAGGCTTCTCTGGAACTCCAGGTGAGATAAAATTAAGTAGCCTTTCATTCAACAGTTGTGATTAATGAATATACCACATCATGCTATTTGGTTTTTCACAGTTGGTTTTCTTTGTGATAAAATGTTGTTATGTGCTGAGAATGTTTTGTGACACCTGTTTCTAAACACAAACTTGCTCTCCTTAAATTCTCAACAGGTTTTCACTCTACTTTGGACCAGGCGTGTTGGTTCGATTTAGGGTGGTAAAGGATGTGTGAAGACGGAGTGAAAAAATTGGAGAAAAAGAGTAAAAATGTGAATGTGTGGACAACAACACAGCTGAACTTACACCACCCTAGTGCCCCCACTTGGCCACACTGAACACACACATATATATATGACAACATGTAAAAGACAAAATTATCACGAGAAAAAGTGGTCCTGTGTGACGGAGAAGGTGGAAACACACGTGTGAGGGTTCAATGTGGATTAAAGAAAAGGTTAAATGTGAATAAAATAAAGGAGGTATGGAGAGATGAGGGTCGAGAGAGGCATCTGGTGTGTTAAAGTGAAAGTGTGGATTTTATAAAGCATATTTTAGTGAATGTAAATTTAGTCAATACTCAAATATTGAGTAAGCTAAGCTCGTGTATTATCAATTTAGCGGTTATTGCCTCAATACCTCTCTCTCTCATTCTCCTTCCCTTCCCTTCTGTCTCTCTTGCTCCCTCATTACCTGTTGATTGGGGGCCCCAGGTTGGGGAGAGGGGTGCGCAGAGGCAGAGGGAACGCCTGTTGTTTCCTCATAATAATAGGGGTATTCATGGTCATCCTGCTCCTCATCAAAGTACTGAGAGATGGGGGTGGGGAGGGGGGTTTGAAAAGATTGAAAGATGGGAAGGATGGGTTGGCAGAGGGGAGGAAGGTTCATGAAAGCAAGAGGAATGCATGAAGATGGGGAGAGTAGATTTCCAAGGGGAGGTGATAAGAGGTTGCAGAGGACACAGAGGGATAAATAAAGGTAAAGATGGAAATGGGGTGAAGCATTATGAGGGGAAAAAATAAATAAAACATGGTGATAGACAGCGAGAGACAGCAAAGGAGATAATAACAAAATGCATAGCGTTTATTTTTCCATTCATCAGAAGGAGTCTGTGCCGCTGGTTGTAAAGCGCCGGTGTTCAGACACAGGCGACGCTGATGAATGAGAAAACAGCAAAAAAAAATAAAAAATAGAGCAACGGGGGAAGCAAATGAATAAAACCACACTGATTTATATTCATTCAGAAAGCAGTCATTTCAACAGCATCAACATGACAGGGTCTGGGACGCAAACTGTTGGAGTTCTGTACAGTGACTGATACAATTTGTTTTGACTGATCCAGCATGCAGGCTTATAAAACAAAGGTCTTGTACTTTAGATGGATGAATGCGGATGAAAAATCACTTGCTACTTTAGCTGTGTGAGGCAGCTGGTGTCGGGGAACTATCAGCTCCAAAATATCAGTATGTTTTTGAGAGAAAAATAAAAAATGAGGGGGAGCTTCTAATGTATATAATGTGCACAACCAGTCTCAGTAAGCAAAGAGGCTCCACCTTAAGCCATCTTCATGCCAAATCCTTATACGTTTCAATTTGACAAGAAAACCAATCAGAATTCAACTTGATTGGCATGTTTTAGGTTCTGAACAAGTTCTCCTTCTTTCAATCCATGACAAAAAATGAGCAAGACATTGATGTTGGCTTGTATCATCCTCTTTCCCCGACCTTCCTGTGCTCCACTGTAGTAGAGCAGAAATAAAGTGACAACTCTCCAATGCAAAGGGTGTGATATGAGGGAAAATCGCCCATTTCTTAGTGGTGTACTTTTGGAAAGGAGTGATATGAGAATGCCTCTGCTTTTTCTTTGGTTACCCCGGGGACACCCAGACCGAGGAGGTGAGGAGGAAAGTGGATGGATACAAACTGTTGCTAAAGACGGGGATGCGTGAGGAAGACAGAAAGGGAGAGCAGCACTTTGATGACGTTATCAGACGACACAAACTGAACCTGAGGACTTCTCTTTCATTTTCAGAGCACTTGTGCATTTAGTGTGGCCTTTGGTTTTACTATACAAACACATTCATGTAGTGTGGCTTTCCTAACACAAATCATATTTTGTACAAGCTGAATTCTTTTTGGCTTTTTTGATTTCTTGTAGGAAGAAACCAGTTAAATCAGGTGTATCTTGAAGAAAATGCAAACTCCAGGCAGGATGTATTAGAAAGATATTTCTCCTGAAAGACAACAGTGCTAACCACTAAGCCATCATAACAGCTGGATGGACTCTCTAAATTCCATATGCAGGTTGCACATGACCACTATTAAGAAAAAGAAAGCTGCAACATTTTGGTCAAGGAATCTGGCATTTTCCAGTTTCGTTTTTAACACTGTGGTCGCCTTTTTCCTTCATTCTAAAGTCTCCTCTTCATATCTTTCCTGTGGCTAGGAAAGATAAAAACCTTTTGCTTAGACTATTTAGATCAAACTAGTAAATATTTCAATAGTTTTCTTTCTTCAAGTAAAACATCTTTTAAAAAGTGCCACAGAAAAGGAGAAAACAGTCCACAGGTTCTATTTGGGCCTGCTTAATCGGAGCGACAGATGAGCCTATAATTTAATGAATGAGTTGTGTTAGCATAGTGCTGACGGGCTGAGGTAGTCCACTCTGTTATGGATGTTACTCAGTAGTCTTGTAAACGCTAAGGGATGTGTATTCACTTTGTGTGAACAACCGACCCCTCATCCTTTAGTACCCTTCATAGGAGGTGAGTGAAATATAAAAACTGGTTACTGTACCCTGTGGGAAGGTTTTCAAGATAACTATTCCCTGAGAAACTTTATTGTAATTGTTGATTTCACACGACTGTGTATGAACTCGTGTTGTGTTGTTACTCACGTATGTGTTGGGGTCCTGAGCCTGAGTCTTGGGCAGTGGGGAGTCACAGTCGGGGCTGTAGTGTTCACAGAAGTCGTAGGCAGCCTGCGGGTTGGAGGCAATCAGCAGTTGCTGGATGTCTCCCTGTAAAGAAGAGAAAAACAGATCAACAACAACCTAAACAGCTGCATCGATTACAGGGCTCAATGGAAACTCCTACAGTATATTAAGTATTAATGTGTTTCTCATATCATTCATATCAATTATCTGCCACACAACCAGTAATTGGGGCGGCTGTAGCTCAGTGGGTAGAGCCGTTTGGCCAGTGATCGGAAGGTCACTGGTTCGATTCCAGGCTCCCCTGGGCGGGACTGAGCTACATGCCGAAGTATCCTTGAGCAAGATACTGAACCCCAAAACTGCTCCTGATGTGCAGTTGGCTCTAGCCTCTGCCATCAGTAAGGGTCCTGCAATGAGCTGGCGACTCATTCAGGGGTGTACCCTGGCCTCCGCCCAACGAGTCACTGGGATAGGCTCCAGTAATCCCCCTGAAAAAGGGGGACTGTAACATCACTGCGACCCCGAGAGGGATAAAGCGGTCAAGAAAACGGAACGGAATATATATAAT
>OMLP01027828.1:3537-17765 GCA_900302685.1 Spondyliosoma cantharus | reverse complement strand
TTTCACTACATTTCAGTTTAAATATGGACAACCGACTTTATAATATATGAATCATAATCAGAAATACTTTATTGATGCCCGACGGGGCGTTACAGATTCTCCCATTCACAGTCAAGAATATGCAGAAAAATAGTACTACTACTACAACTACTAAAAATAATGAAAACGATATATGATGCATATTTATAATAGTAGCCTGCTGCAATTTTACTTACCATGAAATGTTATTGTATGTATTATCATATGTTATAATGTTCTGTCATGGAGTAAATCACTTCACTGCTGCTGTAGTTTCTGATCTTGATTTGCAGACTTTGCTAATTTGTTGTCGCCATGATTGTTATTATTAGTACTTAGATCATCAAAAATCACTGTATTTATAAAAACGACGTTGGTGTTTTTTATTCACTCAGACGTCACATTTACATGTCAGGATCTGGTTGTTATACACAGATTCAATATTTAACTGTCATGTATCATCACAGTAACAGAGTTACAGACATCAGCAGCTGTAAACACATAAAAACATTATAAATGGTTTGGTGCCGACCTGTATACTGAACATATGAGGAGTAGTTAACGCTTAGAATCATCAGAGAACGTTACAGACAGGTGGAGCTCAGGTGGAGCTCAGGTGGAGCAGCTGAGCAGTTTCTGGTCGTCTCACATCACCAGCCTGGTTCAAGACTTCCTGGTTGTGGCGTCTGTCACTCCGTCTGTTTGTGCTCGCTCAGCTTCGTTTACATCTACGTGACGTCATTTCACAAACCTGTTCTTCTGAATAATACGGTGGGACGGGTCCAGACTGTAGAACAGGAAGTGGAAAATCCTCCTGAGGACGTCTTTAATCTCATCACAGCTGCTGCTAATAATACACACACACACACACACACACACACACACACACACACACACACACACTTCATTCTCTCTGGAATCGTCTTCTTCTGGAAGCGTTTTGGAGATGCTGGTTCTGGACTGGTTCCGGTCCACCTCACGTCTCTGTTACATGATCTGGTCTTTTCTGGCTCAGGAGTTTATCCTGATTGTCTGACCGACCTCCAGATAATCTGATATACTCTGAATTCTGCCCAGCAACAGGTTGTGAGGGTCCACAGAGAGATAAAAACCAGTCGTCAGTTTATATAATGTGTGTTTTATTCCTGTTGTCAGTCTCTGTTGGTTTGAAGGGTTTTATTTTTATTTAATTTAATTTGATAGTGCGGGAAGAAACCCGACTCATGTTGATCTGGTCCTGCTTCCTGTTTCGCTGCCTGATCATCTGAAACTGAGAGCTTCATCTAGTGAGTCCAGGTGACATCAGCAGGACGGACGGACTGACAGCACTGTAGGATCACAAACATGTTGCTGGGCTTAAAACAGTGAACTTGTCCTTTAAAGGACTTGGACATGGCCCCGCCCCCCAGGGCCCCCTGGTGACTTCCTGCGTCATGGCCGCTGTCCTTTGGCCCTCAGCTGACATCAGCAGTTAATCTGTTCCTCTGAGCTGATTAACTCCCTTTATCTGCTCAGCAGCCTGAGACACTGTGAGACACTGTGAGACACTGTGAGACATCATGAGACACTGTGAGACATCGTGAGACACTGTGAGACACTGTGAGACATCTGAGACACTGTGAGACACTGTGAGACACTGTGAGACACTGTGAGACACTGTGAGACACTGTGAGACATCGTGAGACACTGTGAGACACTGTGAGACACTGTGAGACACTGTGAGACACTGTGAGACATCGTGAGACACTGTGAGACACTGTGAGACACTGTGAGACATCATGAGACACTGTGAGACATCATGAGACACTGTGAGACATCGTGAGACACTGTGAGACATGAGACACTGTGAGACACCGTGAGACACTGTGAGACATCATGAGACACTGTGAGACACCGTGAGACATCATGAGACACTGTGAGACACTGTGAGACATCGTGAGACACTGAAGGTGGAAGCAGCCATGCAAGGTGCAATTTGGGGTTCGGTACCTTGCTCAATGATGCTTTGATATGGAGCCGGGGGAGCCCAGGATTCGAACCAGCCACCTTCCAATTACTGGACGACCTGCTCAGTGATGAACTGTAAAACACTGGAGCATTGACATCAAACAGTTCATCTGCTGACACATGAAAAAACACGTTTCACAATCAAAGCTCACAGCAGGAAATATGTCTGTGCACGTGCTCACACCTGTCTGTGCACGTGCTCACACCTGTCTGTGCACGTGCTCACACCTGTCTGTGCACGTGCTCACACCTGTATTGTCATCGGGGTGTTGGTGAGTTTGATAAAAGACGAGTCAGACAGTTTGGGGTCAGTCAACATCTCTTTATAGGTTCTTATCGTACACAGCGGAGCGACTACAAGCTCCGACCGACCCACAACAAACATCACAACTCTCCATATTACAAAGAAAGACAGAAACATTACAGCCTGTACCTGAAACTGAAGCTCTCTTTAAACTGATGCTTTAATCACTAACAGCTGATCTGAAGTAACTCTGTAGAACTGAACACAGACCAGAACCACACACACTCTGTGATGCAGCACGAGGCTGCCCGGACCCAACGCTCAGTGGACCCGGTGTTCAGAGGTCCGTTAGTCTGAGGAACAAACACTGTGATTTCATTCATGTGGTTGTTGGACCCGGAACCAGAAAGTATCAGGAGGCTGCTGCGACCCGGACCGTTTCTGTTGACGACTGCGTGAGAGAATCAGATTCTCCACAGTTAAACTTCAGAACTGATTCACTTGATAAGTTAACGAGTGTTTAGTTGTTTTAGATTGTAAATGTGGCGCCGGCCCGTTCGCTGCAGCGGGCCGGGCTTCAGATCTGCTGGTTGTTGTTCTTCTGTTAGCATTGTTGCTAACAGGTAGCTCGCTGTAACACTTCCTCGTGTAAAATATTATTTTAGAGGCTCATTTTTACATTTCTGTGTAAAGAAGCAGAATGTTAACACTGTTGACGGTTTAAAAGCCTCAACACGTCACATTTCAATCAATAGATTCATAAATGATTTAGAGTTATATAAAATAACGACCTCTGTTCTCAGGGAAGCGTTTGGTCGGTGCAGCCCGAGACACTAAATATTAATATTAGCTGAAGATGAATTTGGTCATCACAGTGTGTGTGTCGGTTCTGCTGCAGCTTTAGAGTAAAAAACGTTCCTGTTTCAGGGTGAAGCAGCGTCGCTGACACAGAACCAGACGGCCGAGACGAGACGGGCCGAGCTGAGCCCGTTCAGTCCCGTCACGTGCTTCAGGTCACAGACGTTAGCATTGACGCTAGCTATCGTTGCTTCAACTGAAGAAAGTGAAGCTGTGATCGTTCAGGAAGTAAAATCATCAACAAACCTTCAAAAAACACAAAGTGTGAATGTCAATTTTTTTTGTTTGGAGTTCTGTTCATTTTCAAATTAGAAAAATAATAAATTATATTATAAATGTTATAAAAGTTACTTTGAGAAGCTGCATGAATCTGCCTCACTGCCTAAATACCTCCTGCTGGTCAGGAGCGGTACTGCAGCCTGCCGTGTTTCAGGATGTCGGCCGTCTGTTTCCATGCCAACCGGAGACGACCAGAGTCCGACCGATACTCGATGTCTGAGACACAAACCCAACATGTGGACGTACAGAAGATTCTGATGTTTGTTTTTCACATAAACAAACAAGTTTGGCAAGAATGAAGATATTGTTCACTGCAGCTTCTAAACCTGTTTAATATGTGATCAATGAGCCGATATCAGCTGATCAAAGGTCAGTGGTGATGTATCGGTCGGGCTCCGGTGTCCAGTCTGTCAGGCCCGCAGGTGACTGACAGGAGGCTTTAATGAGGGGGCGGGGTTAATTAAATATTCGTATATAATTTAATGTTTTAAAACGCAGATGTTTTATTTACAGCAGCAGGTTTCCGTTCCTCCTGTTTAAAAATAAACTCTGTTCAACATATTTACAGAATGGAAAACATCACATGACATTCACAGTAACTTTGAAGGACTTGTTCACTTTGAACGTGTGTGTGTGTGTGTGTGTGTGTGTGTGTGTGTGTGTGTGTGTAGCTGGTGGAGAAGACTTCTCCTCTCTCGCTCCCTGTTTACTGGGCGAGAGGCAGGTGGAGGAGGGGGAGGAGAGGGAGGAGACCTCAGTGTCCTTTTGAGGTGGGCGGGGCTCTCAGCCGGCGGCCTCCTCTGCGCCCTCCTCCACCTGATTGGCCTTCCCCATCGTCTTCATCTTGGTGAGCAGGTCAGCAAACGTCTCCTTCACACCTTTCTCAAGCAGCCAGCCTTCACTCTCACACTCGGGGTTTTCCGGGTCCTCCATCGTCTCCAGAGCCGTGCAGAGGTACTTCAACCCCGCCATGTCCACCGACTGACACACACACACACACACACACACACACACACACACACACACAGGTTAGTTGACAGGTCATGTCATATATCACGTCAGTTTGGCTGCTGTGTCGATGAAGCTGCTCTCCACACCAGCAGGGGGCGACATGTTAACGACGCGAGCCTCGTCATGCACTTTGTGTTTAACAGTTTGGAGGAAAACAATGAAGATAATCCATAAACCTCTGGGACAGGTGGGTATCATAGCTTTGCTTACTTTAACTTAGCTTAGCTTACTTTAGCTTAGCTTAGCTTACTTTAGCTTAGCTGCTAAACATTTGCAGCATGATTCAGGACGTCCAATAAAACGTCAATAAACTTTGTTTGACAGTGAAAGGTCGTCAGATTGTTGATGAGCGTTACAGTTCGTCCTGATCATTTTAGGAACAAACAGAGGAACGTGACGTTCTGATCCGTGATGACCCGTGATGACCCGTGTCACTGACGAGGCTCCTGATTGGTCGGGGTGAGCTGTGTTCCTCTGAGAGAGAGATTGAGTTAATCTGCGTCACGCTTCAGGTCAAACTTGTTGTTTTGACCCACATAATGAATCGTCTTCACTCTTTCAGGAACCGTCCCTGAACTTCCCAGAATGCAACCTGTTGCTTCTGCGGGCAGATTAACCCCCCTCCCCCAGAATAGTTCCTGATCCTCAGTGAGCCTCAGCAGCAACCGGCAGCTTAGCACGCTACTGCCTCAGCACGATCCACGAGTCAGAACCACGGGGTCAGAGAACCCAGAGTCACAGATAGAACGAGTCACAGCAGCAGGAGTCGAATAAAACGTGACGGATGTTTCCATTAAATGTCAGACAGAAACCGCAGACTTCAGGTCAGATTCAGACAAACTCAGAACATTAAAATTAAACGTGGTCTCTGATCAATAACTGTGACAGATGCAGAAACCAAACCGACGTATGTTAGAAATGTATTTTTAAATATTAACTGTAAAAACCATCATCACATTTTATGAACTTTGAAATGCTGTCATTTAAAAAAGTGTTTTTCAAATTGTTGGTTTTGTTTTGTTAAGAAGCTGCAGCTCCTTCAGCGCTAATGCTAATCACTCGCTAATCAATTATGCTATTGACCTGATGCGTTTAAGGTCGCTGCAGGTGTGCTGCGATTATCTGGTTCAAATCAGAGGATTAAGAGGAGAACTCATCCTGTGTTCACCTCCAGGAGAAAGTCCTCCGATCAGAAACAGCAGCAGCTCAGAGGAACTTTGAGCTCTCAGTTTCTCCTCGTTAGCTCATTGTTTCAAAAGCCCCGCCCCCTGGCAGTGCCGTCCAATCAGAGTCTCTCTCTACAGTCGTCCTCACATGATCGGCTGAATGCAGACGTGCAGCACGAGGACATGAAACATGACAAACTAAACAGCTCTCCTAAAGAACGATTTCACAGAAGAAGTTTAAGCTTCGATCTGATTGGTTGTTTCATGTTAGAACAGCACCTGAAGGAACAGGAAGTGATGGTGCTGCTGACCACATGGATCTGATTGGTTGTTTCCTGCATCTGCTCCTCCCTCGTCACATTAACGTGACCTCTCTATGACAAAACTCAGTAAATATGAAGCCACAGCAGCCGCTGGTTAGCTTAGCTTAGCATACAGACTGTAAACCAGGGGAAACACTGGACTACTTCCTGGTTCTCTTGTCAGGAGACTCCAGGAAATGCTCTGGAACATGACTTCCTGTCAGACTACGAACTGACATGTTGACGCTTCAGTTTTTGTTCAGATGAAATTAACTTGATCTGACGTGTTCATCGTGCTGCCGTTTCCCCTGTTTTCATTCTTTGTGCTAAGCTAAACTAAACGGCTGCTGCTCATCAGTCTGAAACCCTCAGAGAGCACTAGAAGAAGAGGATTTCACTGAATGTTGAACTGTTTAAGTCACAGTGTGGTCCAGGCTGGATGCTGATTGGTTGAAGCGGCTTACCTCCAGGAAGATGGTGCCGATAATGAGCACGCCGATGCTGCTCATCATACTGCTGAAGTAGGCGAAGAGTGCCTCGCGGCAGCCCCGGGTCCAGATGTTGAGCTCCTCAATGCGGTGGTCGTAATCATAGTGGGCAGAGTTATTGGTCAGGTGGTGCTGGATGCAGGGCCGAGGGGAGCCGGGGTTACAGCAGCTGAAGGGAACGCTGTCCATCAGGAACTTCCCCTCCACGTTACTGAGGACGCGACTGAGGGACAAACACAGACATTAGAGGTCACCGCCTGAAGGATGGGCTACTGTCCCACCTGGACCTCCTGGACCTCCTGAACCCTCCAGGCTTCTGTTCAGAGCCTCTGATTGACTGTCCAACAATTAACGTTAACAAACATCGACAAAGCCACATAAAAAATGACCTCAAGCAGATGCTTTCTGAGTCGTTTGTGGTGGTTTTGTTTCTCTTCGTCTTTATGTGATTTCTGACTTTCCAGAAATAATTTCAATAAACTGACCCGTTGACCTTTTCTGTAGCACGACCATCAGGAAAAAACCTTACTGGTGTTTTAATTCTTTAAACATTTTGCTTGATTTGTTACACATGTTACAAAACAGTAAAAACATTTAAAATCAAGTCATTTGACAAGAAAACATCATCAGCATAAAATGACACACTTTGACGAACAGTGAGAGTCTGAGTATAGAACCCTGAGGAACGCCCGACAACACGAGGACAACGGGAACCTCACTGTGTTTTCTCTTCATAACAAACCTAATCAGAGGAGGTTGACGAGCATTTTATCTGTGTTTCATCTCGTCTGTCAGAGTATAAACTGGTTTAAACCATGACGTCATCACTTAGTGTCCTGTTAATAACTGAGCTAACTATCCAGCTAACAGAGCGCTATCATGGCTGACTAGTGTGGCTGGGCTTCCACCAGGCTAACGTTAGCTAGCAGACTCGAGGACTCTACAGGATGTAGTTCATTACAGCCACAACAACAAACAACATGCTGATGATTTCTCTCTGAACAGAAAAGTTTGTCCTGACGGAACTGAGGGAAAGATCATGGGGTTCATCCTCTGGAGGTAAGAAATGTTTCCTGACGTCTAAAAATGTCTGAATCAAATAAAAACTTTATCTTAAAGCGAACTCATCTGAACGTCTGATCTGAGGGCGATGGGACACTTTGAGATGTCACGGTGTCTCCTCTGAGGGGGCGGAGCCTGAGCCTGGATGACAGCAGGTTAAAATTGGATGATGGGAAATAATCATCTCAGAGGGAGAGAGTTATACCTCTTAAGTGCATTAACACAGAAACAGGACACGCAAACACGCATCTACAACCTGCTGCAGCCACAGAGTCGATCAGCTGGCAGGTTCTGATCACATCTGACCAGTTCCTCATTAATAAATGATCACTTCTGTCACAAACAATGGTGAGAGAATCAAGCGCTCCCTGGGTTGGTTTAACCTTGTCATGTTAGCGGGCTGTAATCTGCAGCGAGGTGGAAATCAGATCCTGACAGATTAAAGACTTAAGGAGGAGAAGCTGGTACATCGACCTCCAGCATGGGAACTTTTACCTCCTCAAATCCCTCATTTATCCTCCACTGACCCCGTTTAACTAAACTCAGTCTGAAAGTTCAGTTAAAGTGAGATTCAGCTGAAACCACACGAGAGAGTTCGTTTGAATCTCGTTAGGAAGCTTAGAGATGATCCCAGTTTGTACCTTTGATGACCTCAGAGACAAAAATGAGCCACTGTTCAAAGAACCGTGACAAGCTTACCTTTCCTCGAAGGTTAGAGAGAAAAACTGTCAACTATATCAATTCTTGAGATGCAAAGAAATCAGGGACCAGAGAACCTCTGAGGTTCTGGAGAAAGCACAGGATGGACTTTGGAGTTTGACAAGCAGTTCTCAGAATTGTTTGATGAATTTCACAGTTTCAGCTGCAGTCTTGTGTCTGATACTCACTCTTTGACGGCGTCGTTGCTCATATCCAGGTAGCGGTTGCTGATCCACTGCACCTCGAACCAGTCCCTGAAGTTGTTGTTGCCACAGCAGCGGAACTCGATCTGCGTCATGTCCAGCGTCCTCTTCATGAAGCAGCGACCCGGCGTGTCTGTGTCCTTGTAGAACTTGATGCTGTTCTTCAGGCCCTCGGCCAGCGTCAGGTACACGGCGAACTGCATGAGGAAGCAGAGCACAGCTGCCAGCAGCAGCAGGACGTTGAAGCCGCAGCACAGCATCAGGTACGTCTTCAGCATCGGCTTCCACTTGGTGAACTTGACCGGGTCCAGAGAGTCGTGGCACACCTTTCCTCCAAAAGCGTTGATCCCACAGGCCAACAAGCCCACCATGATCAGCAGGTTGGGCACCAAGTGGCCCTCGTTGTTGTCCATCATTTCGCTTCTCTTCCGCAGCTCGATCTTGAAGAAGATGCCAAGGCTGAAGATGAGGATCCCCACCATGACCGAGACCCAGTAGAGCATCCACAGACCCTGAGCCAGCTTCACCCGCTTCTGCAGGTTGAACTTCACCGGCATGAACGGCATTTTAACGTCTTAGTGCAACGAAACACTCAAATCAACAGTCACTTCACGTCAGGAATCAGGAGGAAGCAGTTTTAGAATCTGTCTGGTTTCAAAAACGTAATCCAATCCAGAAAGAAGCAGCTGAATGCGACTCCACCAGAACTCCTGGTTTCAGACCCATAATGCCGAGCTGCAGTTCAGGACAGTCCATACTGCTGGGGGGGCAGAGGGGTCTGCCATCAAATCAACCAAATATTCTCATAAAAGACGCGCGGCGGGCTCGGCACTGCGCTGCAGGAGAAAAGGTGTGAATGTGAGCGAGCTGCGACTTGTCATCCCAAACCTCCGAGCAGCTCTGATCCCATTAACAGCAGATCAGCCACTAATCCTCCAGATTACTGCTAATTGGTTTGATGTTAAGCAGCTGCTTCCGCCTCTTGGCCTGTCACAGCTCAGAGTTCAGTTCTGCTGACAGGAGCTCACCTGTGTCACCTCCCAGCAGGTGTGCCTCCGATGATACGTCCAGTCAGCAGAGAAGACTTCAGAAACTGCCTGTAAAGAGGCGACTGACCAACAGGCCGACCAATCACACGCCATCCTCACAGTTGGTCTCTTCGTCAACGCAGCGTTTCCCAAAGTCCCTTCACCTGTTAGCAGTCAGCTGTTTACCTGTTAGCAGTCAGCTGTTTACCTGTTAGCAGTCAGCTGTTTGCCTGTTAGCAGTCAGCTGTTTACCTGTTAGCAGTCAGCTGTTTGCCTGTTAGCAGTCAGCTGTTTACCTGTTAGCAGTCAGCTGTTTACCTGTTAGCAGTCAGCTGTTTACCTGTTAGCAGTCAGCTGTTTACCTGTTATCAAGTCAGCTGTTTACCTGTTAGCAGTCAGCTGTTTACCTGTTAGCAGTCAGCTGTTTACCTGTTCGCAAGTCAGCTGTTTACCTGTTAGCAGTCAGCTGTTTACCTGTTAGCAGTCAGCTGTTTACCTGTTAGCAGTCAGCTGTTTACCTGTTAGCAGTCAGCTGTTTACCTGTTAGCAGTCAGCTGTTTACCTGTTAGCAGTCAGCTGTTTACCTGTTCTCAAGTCAGCTGTTTACCTGTTAGCAGTCAGCTGTTTACCTGTTAGCAGTCAGCTGTTTACCTGTTAGCAGTCAGCTGTTTACCTGTTCGCAGTCAGCTGTTTACCTGTTCGCAGTCAGCTGTTTACCTGTTAGCAGTCAGCTGTTTACCTGTTCGCAGTCAGCTGTTTACCTGTTCGCAGTCAGCTGTTTACCTGTGGAACCAAACACGCAACTGTCAGTCTTGCTGTTGTACTCGGGTCTTTTGACGAGTCGTCCTCGTGATTAGATTTTTTAATTAAATCATATTTCCTGACACAGTTGGCTTCACAGTGCAGGACGTCGTCACACCTGGACGTTTTTAACAACTAAGATAAACCTTGTCATTGTCGTCGTCATTGTAGCTGCCGACTTCTGCAGACGTTTTCTCAAGATTTTGTCTTTTAATTTCAATAATTTGATGATTTGACGGTCATGTTGTCTCAGTGGAACACCTGCGTCAGTCCTGTGGAAGCCATATATGGTCATTTTAGAGGTATTGATTATGTTAATGATGAACAGGTGACGTCATCAGATGCAAACAAGATATTTATGACACGTTTGTTCGAGCCAACAGAGGACTGACGACGGGCCGGTCGACCGCGAGCGTCCGACTGGTGTCACTGATGTTTCCATGGTTACGACATCACTGACAGTAACGATCAGGCTGAAACAGTTTTCATCTGATCTCAATGTTTGACGACTGAAGAACACCAACAGAGAAAAGCTTTTTTCTGCTCGTATTATGATTCTATCAGTGATTTATTTTGTAATTCACTAATCATTATGACTTATTATAGATCAGTTATCTGTTCATTTGCTGTTTAAAATCTGATGAAACTGATTTAAACTCAAATCATGTGCACGTGTCAGAGGATGAACCCATCCGACCTCCAGCGCCGCCATCGCGACAGACAGCTGACACTCTGAGGATCAATCGATCTGATTGGCTGATGAGACAAACAGAATAAGTCCTTTTAAAGTTTTTATTGGTTTTGTTATTCTTATACAATATTGTACATGTACTCATTTATACAAGAATTCACATATTAACAAGTGAGTTGTGATAACTGAAGCAGCGTGAGGCAACTTCCTGTCAGCGTCTACAAAATAAAACTCATGAAAAACAAGAAAAAAATGGAAATAAAGTCAAAGTCTTTATAAGAAACTAATAAATAAATAAATAAGGAGATTTCTGTTTCTGTTCGTCACAAACTCAAACATTCAACTCATTTAACAGGAAGTGACATCACACAAGTCTCTTCAAATAAAACTAAAGTAAAAACTGATCAGCTGTTGATTCCTCATCAATACGTCGATCTGAGATGTGTTCTGATATGTTTTCAAACTGATCGATAAGACACTCAGAAGATGATTAACATGATTATTACTGATAATCTGTTTCATTGATCATTCCGGAGCTTTCTGCAGGACAAACAGGAAGACATTTCACAATAAAAGCCTTCAGTATGATTCTGTTCTGCTTCAGTTCAGTCCTCGATAATCAATAAAACAATAAACCATCTCTCGGCCCGCCGCTTTATTTTGATGTTTCTTGAATGTTACTTCTGAAGCGCCATCGTGCAGGGTCTATAAACGACATTACCCATGAGCCTCAGCTGCTGCTGACACTTAACTGATGACTCTGCGATTGGCTGCTTGTTGGTGAAATGCAACCTGGGAGATATTTTCTGTCAGGAACATAAAGTCTTACCTGTGCGATACAACACATCTGTGTGAATCTGAGCGAATCAGAAATGTGGGCGTCGACCTCTGATTCACGCTCTTTTTGTTTCCCATCATGCCGAGGGGAACAACTTTATAACTGAAGATTAAAAACTGCCTCAGGTGAGCAGTGCGTGACAGCAGCAGGTGGGCGGGGCTTCACTTTGGTCATGCTCACTTTAAAGATTCACAGAAAATCAGAAAATCTCCCAAAACTAAAATTCAAATCTCACAAAATTTTTAATAAAAAAATTCAAGAAAGAAATCCGTCTAACTTCCTGTCTGCGAGACGGTGGAGTAAGAGTTTTTGCCTCTCTCTGATTGGTCAGAGGTCAAAGGTCAGGAGCCTCCATCAAACAGATCCACAGAGTTGCGAAAAAATCCCTGAAGGCTGATCTGAGCTCAACGCCGTGCTGCAGGAAGCTGATTGGTTGACAGGAAGGGCGAGACAAACACAGAGAGCCAATCATCAGCTGTGTTTCTGGGCGGGCAGAGCCAAACATCACAGGTGCTGCCAGTCGATGGCAACCAGCGTCTGATTGGCCTCCTGAGCGTGGCCGATGACCTCAGCGATGCCGTGCTGACGCCACAGACGCTCGATCTTCCTGTAACGCTCGGCGCACAGGTGGAGGGGGTTCCCCCGCCTGCAGACACACACACACACACACACACAGGTAAACAAATAAATTAACAGTGTGTGTGTGTGTGTGTGTGTGTGTGTGTTTGTTAACACCTACTTGAGGCCCTGGTCCGTCTCTCCGTAGTCGTCGAGGTACGGCGGAGGATAGAAGCAGCCCTTTGTTTTACCTGCAACAAACAACACCTGGCTCTCTCTGACCCTGAGGAAGAGGCCGAGGCCGGCTCCGCAGGTGAAGGTGTGGGCGGTGCAGGCTCCCACATCCTCTCCGTCCACCTCCGTCTGACAGCAGTAGCTCTGAGAGCACAACATGGAGCCACACACCAGACACAGAGTGGGAGCTCGAGACTTGTCTCCACCTGAGCGAGGACACCTGCACAGGTAACACAGCATGGCTCAGACACAGACACACACCTGTCCAGGTAATTGGCTGAAAATTATTTTCTAAAGGCATATAGGTTTCCATGGCAACACCATGATGCAGACAGGTGCTGGTGTGACATCACTGTGACATGACGCCTCCCTGAGAATCACAACCTCCTGTTAGACCTGTGTGTGTGTGTGTGTGTGTGTGTGTGTGTGTGTGTGTGTGTGTGTGTGTGTGTGTACTGACGTGAAGCTGGACGCCTGGTTGATCAGGACGCTGTAATCTTCGGGCAGTTCAATCAGTCTGTTCGACTCTCTGGGAAACCTGACGATGACTCCGCCCCCTTGCAGAGTCTGTCTCACACCTGGATGACAACACCACCTGCACGCACACACACGAGAACACACATCTGTGTTAGACTGAACACCTGTGAAGCAACATGTCGACAGTAATGAGTGAAAATCTTAATGACGTCTGGTGACGATCCAGACTGAGGAGGACTGAAGGATTGTGGGAAAACACACCGTGTGTGTGTGTGTGTGTGTGTGTGTGTGTGTGTGTGTGTGTTTTGTGTGCAGTTACCCAGCAGGTCAGCAGGCGGCGCTGTAGAGTTCAGGTAGTGGAAGAAGAGAGCAGCAGCTCGGAGGAACGGCAGGACGCCAACTTTTACACAATGGAACAGCTGCCACCCAGAGGTGACTTCAGGTAACACACTGACACACACACACACACACACACACACACACACAGTTATTTAATTACAAAACTTTTTATTTTATAATCTTGAAAAACATTTATAGAAATATATGTGTGTGTGCTCACCTGCCCAGCTGTTTCCTCAGTGTGTTGTAGAGCTGACAGGTGAACTCCTCCTCCTCTGTTGCCAGACTGTCCTGATCCATACACACCTCCTCTACACGGACAGACAGGTAGACAGACAGGTGAGAGAGAGACACAAAGAAACACCTGCAGTATATGACTGTGTGTTCTGTTAGTATTTCTGCGTGTGTGAGAGTCACCTGTGGTGGAGGTGAGTAGGACCTGAACCAGGTGAGCCACAGTGACCAGGTGAAGGAGGTGGAGGTGGGCTGAGTCTACCCCACTGCGTCCTGATTGGTCTAAACTGTGAACCGAGTTGTAGGACAGCACGGTGTAAACCTGCAGGGACGAAGAACTGGAGTCAAACTGGACTCAGGGACAAGTGACACGACAGAAACCGGACGTACGTGATGAAACTCACCAGCAGGTGAAACATGTCGATGTCGAGGATACACGGAGTGTTTTCTACCTGTGAGTCCGGAACCAGGGCTGCAACACACACACACACACACACACACACACACACACACACACACTCTTATTACTCACATGTATAACTGTTAATGTGTACAGTGAGTATTGTGTGCATTGTGTGTGTACCTGCGAGCAGTCTGATGAAGTGTGTGTGTGTCGTCGTCGCTGGAGCTGCAGTCCAACAGGAAGAACTGAACCTGGTGAGAGAGCTCAGACAGTCGTCCTATAACACAC
>OMLP01027825.1:18864-29389 GCA_900302685.1 Spondyliosoma cantharus | reverse complement strand
AACTGATGATTTTTTTTCTTTCTCCAGAAAATGCACTGGATCCAGATTCAGATGAATTTAACATCGAGGTAAGGAAACCTACGATTCTTTAAACATGTCATGCCATTGTTTAACTGTTGACTCCTGTGGCCTTTTCTCACTCACAATACGTAAAACCCAGCAGCCTGGTCAGTGGCCCTATGCTTATGATAAAGTTTGACACTAGGTACACCGTTAGCATCAGATATTGAAGTGACGCTTTAGTGCAGTAAGAGCAAGAAAAGGAAGGAGGCCGTATCAGGTCATTCCCAGAGGTGGGAAGTACAAACACTTCACTACTGTACTTTCTGCTCCTCACATATTCAAAACAGGCTCATTACTTTAGTTGGATGCATTTGAGGGGAATTATGGATTATGTTTATTTGGTGTCATTACAAGCAGCCTTCAGCCTATCAGTGTCATTGATCTCTGTCTCTCACCAACAGGACAACTATGACCCCAATCTGTCTTGGAATGAACCGGTCCCAACGGAGGATTACGATCAGGCCTGGATTCCTACAACCTCACCAAGGACCACGACTTCTGGATTACCTCTGTTACCTCTACCTGGCGTCAGAAGCACGACAACGGAATCTGTGCAGAGGAAAACTACCACAGATTCGGTTCTCTCGGCCAGATCCACCCACTCTGGTCAAGCTCGTGGCCATTCTGAAGAGACAGCACGCCATAGTACCTCCACACGTCCACCAGAGGTCGCCCTGTCACCAGACACCAGAGGAAGGGCTGACTTTGGTGGCAATGTTCCTATTTATTTCACAACAACAACAACAAGCAAGGGAGCCTTCACTTCCACCACCACCACCGCTCCTTTACACTCCACTCCAAAGACAGATGGTGTTCTCCAAGGCATCAGTCCAAAGGAATCCTCTGAAAAAACAAAAGGTGGTGTCAGTACGACCACTGCTACATCCACCAGTGCCAAGACAAAAGGTGGTAAAAGCATTTCTTCATTCAGCACCACCACAACCACATCGAGGTCTCGTACCAGCGACATGAGTCGTACGACGACATCATCACCCTTCATCCGGGCCAAGACGGACCGAGGCCTGGCGCACCCCACGAATGAAGAAACCACTACTGATGTAGGTGTGTCCGCAGGAGGTCTTCCAGGGATCCAGGCTGAAAGCTCCACCA
Source organism: Spondyliosoma cantharus (assembly GCA_900302685.1). Classification (NCBI taxonomy): domain Eukaryota; kingdom Metazoa; phylum Chordata; class Actinopteri; order Spariformes; family Sparidae; genus Spondyliosoma; species Spondyliosoma cantharus. The sequence goes on along the minus strand of OMLP01027825.1, from coordinate 28,216 downwards.
CCACACCGTCATCAAGTGCAGCTGCTCCACGTAGGCCCACAAGTCCTGGCATGCCCAATTTTTCATCTACCACGGCCTCTGTTCGGTTGAGTGGTGTTTTCTTGCAGACCACACAGCCGCTGTCCAACGGTGAGCGCCCCTTTGTCCTCCCCTCCTCTTCCTCCTCCTCCTCTTCCTTCGCCTCCTCCCCTCTGTGTGACACTGCGGACCCCGACGCCGCCCCCTCCACCTGCCTGCATGACCCTCCCTCCTCGTCTTGGCCTGTGTTGTCTGCCTCCGCATCGGACTCCCGGCATGCCGCTACTGCGCCGCTGTCTAGCAAAGACCCAGCTTCTCCTTCAACCCTCACGCTCCCCGCCTCCACCCTGCCTCACCTCCCTCACCCCTCACTCCCTCTGTCTGGTTGGGAGTCTAACCCTGTCTCCCCCGGTGTTGGGTTCAATGATAATGATAGCGATGGTGATTTGTTGTCTGGGTCTTCATCTTCATCGGTCTCCTCGGGTGACCCCTCAATATTTAGCGATACCCCTCCTCTCCAAACGGTGCCGGATCCGTCTGCCGCCACTGTCGCCGCCGAGCCGTCCGAATCCTCCTGGGATCCGTCACTCTCAACAGTCTCTCTGTCTCTCAGCCCCACCCTCCAGCCTTCAGTCATCCTCTCTAGTGACTTCACCCTTTCCGGCACAACTCCGGGCTTATCCCGGTCATTCTCAGGTGGGTTTGAGGACTCAAGGTATGCCACAGGGAGCAAATTAGAATCTTTTCTCCCCGAGGTCAGCGGTGATGGGTTTCCGTTAGTTAGTGACGTGGACCCCGTGTGCGGCTGTTCTCTGGAGCCGTCCGTGTCCTCGTCCTGGTTGCATGCCTCTCCTCACGTACCCCTGCCGTCCTCAGCCTGGGACTCTGCTAGCTTAGAGCTGTACTCTAGCGTTGGCTTCCCTTCAGTCTCTGGTGTTGGTATTGACAGCCTTCTGCGCTCTCTGTCTGTAGCGGGTTCTGATGGTCTGTCTTTAGACCATAGCGCTATTTCTCCCTCATCATCCTCTTCACACTCCCACCCTCTCCAAGTCACCTATAGTGACCTGCCCATTTCTGTTGCAGCCACAGCGTCGGGCGTCAGGGATACCTGGTTCTCGGCATCAGACGGGAACTCCGCCCTACAAACCTCTCCCCTCCCTTCCTCACCCTCAGCCTCCCCCTTCACCCCCACCCCAGAGGGACAGGTATTAGACACTAGCAGCAGTGCCTCTGGCTCGGCCCTGTTCCCTGACTCCCAGGAAGGCGTAGATCAGGAGTGGGACAGGGTTCAAACCTCGGCCTCTGGAGAGAACGCGTTACCTTATTCACCCAAAATCATTAACACCAGCCCCCCGTCTACGACCTCTGAGTCCGGCCAAACCCCTGATGATGTGGACGAACACTCCTCAGCATTTTATTTTGAAAGTGAGAGTGGTAGTGCCGTCACCACGGAGGTAGGAGACACAGCGGCGCCGACCTTTCCTGCGGTAACTTCGGCTTCACCCTTGTCGCTGGGCGGGGAGGAGGAGAGCGGCTCAGGGCAAGGTGAAGGCCTGTACGACAACGAGACGTCCTCTGACTTCAGTATCCCCGAGCGCACTGAAAGAGAGTCGGAGGAAGAGGAACCAGTCGCAGGTAAACAAGCCGTCCGAGGGGCAAAAAAAATCTGCATTACACCTGCAAAATGCCAAGGGATCGGGAAGAGTTCTGGACATCATAACGATGACTAATCCACCATCTCTCAACAACAAAACTACATTTCATTTTTTTTTTTCATTTTTATATCCGAAACTCATGCATGCAAAGTACAACGTCACCCAACAGGATCCAGTAACGTCGTTAAAACGCGCCATCACTTCATCATCATTTGAAACTTGCATTTTTAATATCGCTCACCCACCCGTCTTCTAAACCACTTGTTCTCTTTAGGGTTGTTGTGAATGGCTGGAACCAAACCCAGCATGCGTATAATCACTCTCCAGTGGTATTAACAAGTTATAGTCTCCACCAAACAATATGTAATGGAGGCAGGATATTTAAACATACAACAACAACCTGTGTGGGAGAAACACACTTTAGTTTTCAGTGAACATTTGGAAGTTAAACCTATAAAACTATTAATCCTCTTGTGTCTTTGAGTATATAAGTATGTTAAACATTCTAATATGGTAATTCAGTTTAGAGGCATAAGAGAGTGCACATCATAAGAATCTATAAATCTAATAAACTATAAATAATCTGTGCAGATGAGAAAGCTATTTCCAAAGTGCACCTCCGCTGGTTTTTTATTTTGTTCACAAAGTAATTAAGTCAAGATCTCCTGATAACATCTAAAGCAAAATGCTTTTATTTCTTAGCTATAGTGAAGTCAATTTAGTTGAGATAACCCAAAATCACAACCACATTGCCTCAGTGGGATTTACAGTCGCCATCCTCTGACCTTTAACCCCCGATTCAAGCGAGGATAAACTCCAGTGTAGCGGAACAACAAAATGACAGTTTGAAGACCATAAACAAACAAACCAACACAAGAATAGTGCTCATTACATGTTGAAAACATTATTTAATGAAGGCCTCCTGTCCACTGCCTGGAAGTGGACAGACCAGATGACCAAAAAAGATATACATGTATATAGATTTTGTGAGATCGTAAAACAGATGTGAGCAATGATCCTGACAGCGATCCGTAGCACCTGAAAGCCTTTTAAATCACTGCAAGTGTGTTGACGATCGTACATAGAATCATCCTCATTTTGATGTCAGACGTAGAAGGTTTTCTGTTCCCGGATGTTTCCTGTAACGGCCACCAGAGCGCAGCAGAGCTCTCCAAATCTTCAACTGGTTCAAACACCATCACACCCGATCGCCTGTGTACAGCCCCAAAACATACTGCAGTCCTCAATACTTATTAAATAGAACAATTTATGTAGCATATATTTATAAATAGGGGTTTCAATTGTTGCTCATTTCCAACATGTATGTTTAGGATGAATCATCCCATCAGTTTGTAGACCTACAGTTCTATAAAAATCATCTTCCAGAGACTCAGATTTTGCTGCAGAGAGAATATAAATCTTGAGGTTTTGTGTAGAAGCTTGCATTGTAATACTTTGTTTGAAAGCTCTTTGTAGTTTCTGTGTTCAAGGACATTTAATTTACTTTCAAGAAATACTTAGAAAGTGTAAAATACTTGTCCTTATTTTATATATTTCTGTTACTTTTGGTCCTAAAGTTTTGATTTTCCAGGGACAGAGCTCGCGAAAATGTGTGCAGTATTACAACATGACAGGGACTGACCTGTAAATGGAAAATACAGGGAAATCTAACCGCAGCAAGTTTCAAGCCTCTCGAAGTCTCACATTTATCTGAATGAGTGATAGAGGGATAAAAGTAGGCATGTGTTATATATTTTCTGATAAGTGGTTTTGGGTTACATGAATTAAATTGACAAGACTTCTTTCAGAAACAGACAGAAGCTGAAATCAGTCCATGAGCTGACGGTGTTATTTTGGCTGAAAACACTGATGTGGTTCTTTAAAATACGATCGTACATTTCCACATCTGCTCCTCGGACTATCTAACAGAAATCCATCTTCATCCTTAAGTTCATAACTTCATATCATTTGATTTAAAATCTTTTCAGTGGGAACCTTAATTCTCATCAGATCTTCTTTGAGTCAGTGTCTTCAGTCTTCCCATCGAAAAACGAATAACCTTTTCCATCTTCTGTCCCGGCCTTTTTTTAAATTTCTTTTCCTCGCCCATTATCATCCCCAGCATGTGCAGAGCTCTGAGAGGCAGACAAAGATCTGTTGGTTGGATGTTTGAATGAATGGGTTTTCCTCTGAGGGCGCACAGAGTAGAAAGGCTTTCTATGAACTAGTCAGCAGGGCAAACCAGCCATTCACGGCTCAACTGAGTCAGATTGTGCCGAAGAGGTAAGTTCTGACAAACAGCCTCCCAGTCAAGGTTGATCTATTGATGGGCGGCTTTTGTGTGCTGACCTCGAATAATCACATTTAATGTTTTGTACTTTTTATTGTCATGATCATTCCATAGCAACTTTTTAGATCCTCTGTGTATTTATTTAATATACTTTTCTGAGTTGGTCGTATTCAAGGCTCAGTCCACTTTACATGTGTTTTGGGATGAGCTGCAGAGGTCCTGAAGGCTCATCAGGAGTCACAACCTCAGCATTTGCTTGTGCAAATACACAAAGATGACAATACAGTGTAGAGAGAGGCAGAAAACCCAGTGAGCTTATTTGAAGTGGTTAAGTAATCAAAGTGCTGTGTGAATGCCTGCTGCTGGAGGCCAGCGGGACAAACTCTGAGTGTTGGCCCTCCTTTGTTGTGGTGGGTTTTTGGTTAGGTGGTTCAGTTTCACCTCTCTCGCTCTCGACCTGCCTTCTTTGCCAGATGGTTTGAGGGAGTGCCTCGTTTTAGTTTTTCAGCTTTATCACAAATAGTAAGTTTGTCCTTCAGCACACCGACCACAATGAGTCGGGCATTTGGCTCGCCAGACTTACGAATCTAACCGACCTCAAATGATCCCATTGTAGTTTTCACTGAATAGTTCCTCACTTTTTCTTTAAATTCAGACAACTTTTCTTTCACCTATAACATTATTACAGTATTTACTGGCCCTTCAGAAAAGCTTTTGCAAACTAAATCCAAATCTGTCCTGGTTTTACTGCAGTTCTTGGACCAAGCTTTACATGAGATTTTGAAAATCATCAAATTCCTTTTGAGACATTTCTAGAATCTTCTTTAGATCATTGACTGGTTTGACACGTCGTCAATCTCCCCGTTTCAAGAATCTGTGTGCAAGATGTGGAGCTTTTCCTCAGTGGTGTCGTTTGAAGCTTTGGCTGCATCCAAAAATCAAGATTTCTCGCAGACCTCCAGGAAGGAACGCGTGGACTGCAGACTTCATTGATTTAACTACCCACAATTAATTACATTACGGACACGATGTTGAAGTTTTCATAAGCTTACTGAAAAAAACAAAAAGAGCTCCTGAATGTGTAAAAGATCACGTTACTTGAATCATGTCAACCAGTTGCCAGAATAAATAGTACATTTCTGCAAAACCACAGATAAGATAAGTTTGTTTCTTTAGGTTCGATTTTCAGTTTTTCGCTTTGTTTATTCTCTGGTTAGATTTAGCTAGAAAAACCTCCTGGTTCGGGTTAAAATACCTGTTTCGGTTGCACCAAACATGACTTTAAAAAAAAAAATACAAACACATTTGGAGTTTGTCCCAAAGTCACGTTAAAAACACCCAGTTTTGTTGCTAAAATACGGCTGGAATCTGCCTCAAGGTTTCCTTAAATATCCAATGGTTTCACACTTACAGAGGCTTAAACACAGACTCACACACTCGTCACCTCCCGACACGACGGTCGGGTTATCAACACGTCATGTGGAGGTGACGTGTCCATTTGGTGTAAAGCCTGTAACATGCAGAACCGCTAACATCTTGTCCTGGTGACACGTCATGATACAGAAACACATAGGAGTAGTGAAGGCTATGGAAGTAATTAAAATGTGATTGTTGTCGTGCTTTGGGCTGTTTATCAAGTGAATACATTAGATTTGGATCCTTTGTTCTGTGCGTATTCTGGGTCGTGAACACGTGTGAGTAAACCAACCGAAACTAAGAACCAAAGTGTCGTCTGACCTTCGGCTTAAGAAATCTTCATCCATACGAGTGTTTATCAGATGATTTCTCAGCGGCTCAGCGAGGTCGGGTTCAGTCGTCAGGTTTTCGTTTCCCGTAAGTCAAAGCTTTGCTGCTCGATTGACTCCGGTTTGATGAATGTGTTGTTGTTGGATCTGTGGCGGACTTCTGATTATGAGCCTGTGTGCGTTTCTGTGTTTCTTTCAAGCCGGTGGTTGGAATGTGTTTGGTGCAGTGTTTGTGCCGTAGGTGGATGAATATGAATCGTGGTACGTGGTGTTTGGCCTGTGAATAGGTTTCATGTTTCTTTCTGAAGGAGTTTTAGTTCCTCAGACAGTTCAAGGAGGTGAAGCTGCTCCGGAGGCAGGAATGAGCTCATTGGCTGAATTAAACCTGAGTCAGTTTAGGTCGTGGTGTAGCGCCGCATACGTTTCGTGTGTGTGTGGTTGTCACATGTCGAGCTGAGTAAACACATGTTATCTACATTTGTGAGGAAGCAGGGTCGAGTGTTAGAAACGTGGCCTCATACTATGAATGTTTATCGTTTTCTGAACTCATCTAACGTTACAGTGGTGCATTTATTCATAGGAAGCTCTCGTGCTTCGCTCTTTTAAAACTAATTAATCTGTAAGTATAGAAATCTCTGTGATCGTCAGGAGACTCCAGACTCTTCTTTCTCTGCAGCATCTTTAATGTTGTCCTCTTCTGTTTTCTCTCGTCAGACGCCAGCAACAGCAGCCACGAGTCGAGAGTCGGCTCGATTAGGGAGAGAGAGAGGAAGGCCGTGGTGCCCCTGGCCGTCATCTCCACCCTCACCGTCTTCGGCCTGATCGTCCTCATCAGCATCCTCGTCTACTGGAGGTCGGTGCTGCTGGTGTATCTGAAGCTGCATTTATTTGATTGTTTTTTGACATCAGAGGGCAGAAGAGGTTCACGACAGCCTGACAGAAACTCAGGCCTGACATATTACCCTCTTATAAAACTCCTCTGCTTTTACATGATGGCAGTTTCCTGTTTGGACACCCAGCAGACACAGAGCGTCTGATCAGCTTGTGTTCTGTTTGTTTGATTAAACATTAATTCGATTGAGGTTAACATGACCGTGAACATCAACACTGCTGCTTCAATTCCAGCTAGTGATTTAAAAGAACAGTGAACCCAAAAGTAAAAAAAAAAATCAGTCATTATCTCTTCACCTCCATGAGAGTCAGACTATAAAGTTTGTAGTCCACAAAACATTTCTGGAGCCTCGCAGCAAAAACAGTGTCGCTGCGTTTTCCCAAACAGCTGACGTAGCTGACGTAGAACTGAAGGAACTTTACAAGACAACAGACAAAATTAAGAAATGCCTGAAAAGTCTGGAAGCCCCCGAGATCCCAGATTGAGTTGAAATCATATTTACAGACGTATTTAAGATGAAATCTTCGGTGTGGCAGCTCGACCTCGTGTTGAGGGTGTAAATAATATCGGGGTGGTGCGAGCAAAAAATACAAACAGATATATCAACAAAACAATGAACCAAAGTTTAAAAGAATTACTCCTGATCTCGTTTCTTGCATACGTCAAATTAGGAAGCCATCTTTTTATCCCAGAAACACTGTGGTGAACAGTTTGTTGATTGAAAAGCGGAACAACAGAAGTCTGACAGCAGAGCAGCAGGATTTAGAGGTGGAGACAAAATATCTACAGATGCACACGAACCGTAGCTTTCTCTCCGCTGTACATACAGTCAGAAGAGCACAGGTGGAGTTCAAGGACGTTCCTGGGATTTCTTTTCCTTTATATTTGAACAGATTTTTGAAGGGTTTGTTTGTTTTTGTCCTCTCCCTCGATTTAACGACCACAACAGGAGAAGTTGTTTTCGAGGGTGTGCACAACCACGTCTGTGTCTTTGTCAGATTCCAGCTTCATCCGAACGACACATTCATGTTCGAAAGAACACGTTTGCATCCTGACACTTTCACCGTCACGGTGTCACAACTTCTCTGCAAATTAATCTCATGTTTGTATATAAAAAAAAAAAAAAAAATCCAAATCTAACATGAATGTATCCGGCTGCAGCTCTCAATCCATTTCTCCACCTCAACAAGTTCTGCAGCAACATTCGCAGCTTCAGTTACCTTTTAGTTGTTATTGATTCCTGTGTGTGCAGATGTGAATAACACAGAACAGTAATAATCACCACCCACCTCCATCACCTGCCCTTCAACCCCATCATATATCATGTAATCTGGGGAGGGGGAGTGAAGACTGAATGTCCTCCAACACGACTTCAGTCTTGAGCTTACATTGTGTGTGTGTGTGTGTGTGTGTGTGTGTGTGTTCTCACCAGCTGCCCCTTCATAAACAATACCTCCTGTGTTGTGCTGTTGACGCGGCTGCTGAATGAAGCCTCCATTTGACGGCAGTATTTTTTGGTTTCTTGACCTTGAGAGATGCTGTTTTTCATTTTTTATTGACTCGATGAAATATTGGATTCGGAGCAAACAAAAATGTGTTTGACATTTTTTATTTATTTATTATAAAACTTGTTTTTTTTATTACTGTATGTAGGGCAAAAAACCAAAAAGTTTCTTTTCTAAACACGTTTGACTATCCAGTAAGAAAAATCCTGCCGTTGAAATAACCAACTTTGGAAATCCAATCAAGGACACGCTGTCAAATTCAGTGTAAACACTTTTTTCACAGACTGTTTCTGCGGCGCTGGAGACGCAACATATTATTCTTGTTTTGCGCTCTGCTTGTTGTTGTATCTCCAAGATTGAGCACCGCTTAGCTGGTAATAATCTGAGGAGCAGGGGGATTAATCCTCTGTGAAGGATGTACCTTGGCTGCAGCGCTGCGAGCGTCCATCAGCTGCGAGCGTCCAGAGAGGGTCGGGGGATAGAAAAGGACATCCGCCTGATTATGTCGGACAGAAGGAATCGTGTCAGCGTCTTGTAGGGCGAGCGGCGGGAGGCCAAACTGCGCTAATCCCGCTGGTGTTGTGTCCTTTTTCACTCCCTCCTGACAACACGGTGCTCATTTGAACACTGCTGCTGTGCATTTGAGGTCAAGCAGTTTGAGGGGATTTCAGTCGACTTTACAAGTTTACAACAAGCTGAGAGATGAACAGCAAATTAGCATGTAGCTGAATCCTTTCTAAAGGCACCGATCGGTGTTTTTTATAGCGGAGAAATGCTTCAAACGCAGTAAAAAGCTCAGTGAATGAGATCAAACAAAGAAGCTTTGATAAAAGACGGAGATGTCAAAAGGGTTTAGATTTAACACTCAGATCATTTGAATTATTTCGCAAATAAACTTAATCGAGAGGATGAAGATGGTGAACGAGGGTTGAAAATATTTGACTGAGTGTGTTTTGTTCATGAGCAGCAGCTGTTTTCCTCTTTTTTTTTTAGTTTGAAGTGATTCAGACGAGCTTCTTACGTCCTGCATCAATAATCAGATTAAGTAGTTTCAGTCTCGGTTGATAAACAAGTAAAGAAGAAAAACACTAAGTTGGCCACTGAACAGCAGCAGAATCAGAACTACATCTTCTGACATGTCTCAAAACATCAACTACCATCTGTCAGAAACAAACAATGACCTGTTTATAAAACGCTCAGAGTAACCTGAGGATCAGTACATCACAAGACTGACTGAAGAACACAGA